>JAJAGP010001151.1:0-227625 GCA_025084515.1 Ancistrus triradiatus
ATTTTATATATATATATATATATATATATATATATATATATATATATATATATATATATATACACACATACACACACACATACAAATATATATATATAAAATATACATACACATACATACATACATACATACATACAGATACATACATACAGATACACATATATATATGTATATATATATATATATATATATATACATATATATACACACATACACACACACACACACACACACACACACACATATATATATACCTACCGTCACCCAAACCCACACGCATTTTATTTATATAGTTACAATTGAAAAAAAATTATACAGTATTGTACATATTTAAATGCTCTACATTCAGTGGCATGATTGTCCATAACTTGTTTAAAAAGACTATAATAAGTAAATATTTCCGAAGAATATTTGGTTTGATTTAGTTTGGTCTTCTGCTTTTATAACGGTTCTTAAATCTCAGAATATTTTATTGTATAGCTAATGTTGCAGAAACTGATATAACCAGTAAGTATAACCCATATTTATTTACTACAGTACAAACTACGAACATATGTCATGCGCCATCTACAGGCCATTCATGGTATGGTTGAACGTACTAAAACCTGTAGCTTATATATACATTTAATACAACAGTACTTTTGGTAGCACCTTCGGTGCTCCCCTCAGGAATTGCTGTTAAGACATGTTACTATGTATTGTCCTCCACAACGCTGAAATTTTATTTAAGTAGCTTGGTAGTGTTATATAAACCTTTCGTAGCACATTGTGTTAAGGCAAGGTAGAGAATTGCTACTGTTGCATAGCAACAACTCATTTTTTGTGGACCTACTTTTTGGTGGAGGGTAACGTCAGTATTAACGCATATTTGGTATAAAATTCAGGGCGTCTTTGATTTATTTTGTATCTTTTTTTCTTGAAAAAGAAACTGCTGTATAAAAGCAATAGAACACTCCAGGTCGTGTGTTATCGAGAATAACATCACGGATGGGATTTTATATAACACCATATCACAGCCGTAACATTATTAGTGATAACACACTCCCTTTCACTTTATAAGACAGGAGAATGTTAATAATAAGACAGAAGATTGATACGATTTCTGCAGAAACCAGTAGAGGGTTAACTCACGATAGGTCACACAGTAGACTCTGACTGTTCAGACTTTTATCTTCTTGGTCCACTGGACACATTTTGGATTTTACAGTGAAATTGAATTTGCCCACACATAAATCATTTATTATTTTTTGATAACACCATCAACCATAGGGTAAAAACAACAGGAAGTCTGCAATATCATATAATTTTTCTCTGCTATACTCCTCTCTCAGCTCTCCTGTTTTCAGATTCTTTTCAGTGAATTTTGCCAGAGTGGAGACAGTGGGGTGATAAATCACTACCAAACAGACCCATCTTCTTCAACCCTTGGATTGACCTGCTCCACAAGTCATGAAACCATGAAACTCGCCTTTCTGCTCAACCTCTGAAAAAGGAGTGCCTGCCTTTCTAGCGCTAGTAAATGTTCAGGGTTTTGCATATATCTTTATCCAAGTGGCCAGGCACTGTGGCATGGTAATAGAAAATTCAGCTGCATTGCAGGGTGCCTTAAAGTTTCACAAAAGGTCGTTGCTATCTGTTGTCCTCCTGCTGCAAGTTAAGCCCCGGAAACACCTGTTCCTCATGATAATGTTGCGTCTAGTATGCTCTTTGTTTGCATAGTTTTTGATTTGCTTATGTCTGCCAATTTAATAGACACACAAATACAGGTATGCACCGTTCAAGCATCCCATCAATGTCCGTTCGCTTCAACAAGCAAGGTCTTTAACTTTTTCTCTTTGACTTACATTGCATGGAACTACATTACAATCTGTGTTGCACACGGACACTTTTAGGTGACCAAGAAGAGACATGAAATGGAAAAGTTTGTTCTCTGCATACAAGTTTAAAGTGTTTAAAAGGTAACATTACATTACCGAATGAAAATGCTGAATAACTGCTTTAAGTAAACAGAAATACAGAGGCACTTAACAGTTATACTCAGAATGTTTCATTTTTAATGAAGCTGGGGTCACAAAGGTTGGAGTACTTCACAACGGTCATGCTGGAGACTTTGCTTCACCACACACTTTGGTCTGTGGTCATGTTTGTGGTCATGTTTTAAGCATGTTTAAGGTACACTAAGCAATGATATAGACAGTATATCTTAAACTTCTTGGTTTACAATAAATACAACTAACAATGGATTTGTCAGAACTTATCCCGATCATAAATCGGGGACTACCTGTGTTGTAATGTGTTTACAGCTTAAAAATAAATCATAGACCTGAGCAACTATGTACAGTGGTGCTTGAAAGTTTGTGAACCCTTTAGAATTTTCTATATTTCTGCATATGACCTAAAACATCATCAGATTTTCACAGTCCTAACAAGTCCTAAAAGTAGATAAAGAGAAGCCAGGTAAGCAAATGAGACAAATACTTTGTACTTGGTCATTTATTTATTGAAGAAAATGATCCAACATTACATATTAATGAGTGGCAAAAGTATGTGAACCTCTACAATTAGCAGTTAATATGAAGGTGAAATTAGAGTCAAGTGTTTTCAATCAATGGGATGACAATCAGGTGTGAGTGGGCACCCTGTTTTATTTAAAGAACAGGGATCTACCAAAGTCTGCTCTTCACAACACATGGTTGTGGAAGTGTATCAGGGCACGAACAAAGGAGATTTCTGCGGACCTCAGAAAAACAGTTGTTGATGCTCAACAGGCTGGAAAAAGGTTACAAAACCATCTCTAAAGAGTTTGGACTCCACCAATCCACAAATGGAGAAAATTCAAGACCATTGTTACCCTATCAAGGAGTGGTTCTCCAACAAAGATCACTCCAAGAGCAAGGCATGTAATAGTTGGTGAGGTCACGAAAGACCCCAGGGTAACCTCTAAGCAACTGAAGGCCTCTCTCACATTGGCTAATGTTAATGTTCATGAGTTCCTCCATCAGAAGAACACTGAACAACAATGGTGTGCATGGTAGGGTTGCAAGGAGAAAGCCACTGCTCTCCAAAAAGAACATTGCTGCTCATCTGCAGTTTGCTAAAGATCACGTGAACAAGCCAGAAGGCTATTGGAAGAATGTTTTGAGGACAGATAAGACCAAAATAGAACTTTTTGGTTTAAAAGAAAAGAGTTATGTTTAGAGAAAGGAAAACACTGCATTCCAGCATAAGAACCTTATCCCATCTGTGAAACATGGTGGTGGTAGTATCATGGTTTGGGCCTGTTTTGCTGCATCTGGGCCAGGACGGCTTACCATCACTGATGGAACAATGAATTCTGAATTATAGCAGAGAATTCTAAAGGAAAATGTCAGGACATCTGTTGATGAACTGAATCTCAAGAGAAGGTGGGTCATGCAGCAAGACAATGACCCTAAGCACACAAGCCGTTCTACCAAAGAATGGTTAAAGAACAATAAAGTTGATGTTTTGAAATGGCCAAGTCAAAGTCCTGACCTTAATCCAATCAAAATGTTGCGGAAGGACCTGAAATGAGCAGTTAATGTGAGGAAACCCACCAACATCCCAGAGCTGAAGATGCTCTGTACAAAGGAATGTGTTAAAATTCCTCCAAGCCGGTGTGCAGGACTGATCAACAGTTACCGGACACGTTTAGTTGCAGTTATTGCTGCACAGAGGGGTCACACCAGATATTGAAAGCAAAGATTCACATACTTTTGCCACTCACTAAGATGTAATATTGGATCATTTTCCTCAATAAATAAATGACCAAGTATAATATTTTTGCCTCATTTGTTTAACTGGGTTCTCTTTATCTACTTTTAGGACTTGTGTGTAAATCTGATGATGTTTTAGGTCATATTTATGCAGAAATATAGAAAATTCTAAAGGGTTCACAAACTTTCAAGCACCACTGTAAAGTGATTTACTTTTATTGCCATAAATGACTGCAAAAAAGGAGATAAATAAATAAAACACAATACTGCCGACAATCTTGCATGCTTCAAGAATGGGGAGCTTGACAGCCAGTCAAATCAGTCAGTGAGAGTCAATTAATTGTTTTTGGCTAGTCTGCTGTGAGTAGTAAACTAAAAAAAAGCCTAGTTGTACTTCCAGCCTAGCAATTGCACATACATGCATCAAGGTAAGAGTTGCAATTTCCTGTCAGTCTGCTTAACCAAGACAAAAATTCTTGCTGTTCTGGACTTCTGCTGACAAACTGAAGAACATTCATGAACAGTCAGCAGTCTCTGCTATATCCTGTCCCACTGTGTAATCAAAGGATACGAGTTATTGCTAGTGACTTCTGAACATGGAAAATTGTCTGCGACAGTGGTATCAAACCAAGTGGACATTATGACATAGTTCCCTTGCATTTTACATTTCATTATGGCCTTCCATACATCTGAATCGTCACTCCTTACTTTATTAGGTACACCTTATTAGTACCGGGTTGGACTCGCGTTAGCCTTCAGAACTCCCTTAATGTTTCTCGGCATAGATTCAACAAGTTGTTACAAAATTTCTTGGTCCGTGTTGACATGATGGCATCACATAGTTGCTAAAGATTTGTAGGCTGCACATCCATGATGTGAATCTCCCATTTCATAACATCCCAGAGGTGATCTACTGGATTGATATCTGGTGACTGTGACTGTGGTTCAAGAAACCAGTTTGAGATGACTTGAGCTTTGTGACATGGTGTATTATCCTACTGGAAGTAGCCATCGGAAGATGGTACACTGTGGTCAAAAAGGGATGAACATGGTCAGCAACAATACTCAGGTAGGCTGTGGTGTTTAAACAATGCTCAACTGGTTTAAAGTATGCCAAGAAAACATCCCCCAGACCATTACACCACCAGCAAGGTAAAATAGGTCCATGCTTTCCAATTGTTCATGCCAACTTCGAATGTCACAACAGAAATCGAAACTCATCAGACCAGGCAACATTTTTCCAATCTTCTATTGTCCAAGCCCATGGTGAGCCCATGTCAATTGTTGCCACAGTTTCCAGTTGTTAGCTGACAGAAGTGGCAATTGGTGTGGTCTTCTCCTACTGTAGCATATCTGCTTCAAGGTTCGACACGTTGTGCATTCAGAGATACTCTTCTGCGTAACTTGGTTTGTGACGAGTTACTGTCGCCTTTCTATCAGCTCAAACCAGTCTAGCCATTCTTCTCTGAAATATACAATCGGCAAGGCATTTTTACCCGGAGAACTGCCGCTCACTAAAGATCTTCTCTTTTTTGGACCATTCTCTCCATGCAAATCGCAGTAGATCAGCAGTTACTGAAATACTCCTACCAACCTGTGTAGCAGCAACAACCATACCACATTCAAAGTCACTTAAATCACCTTTCTTCCCCATTCTGATGCACGGTTTGAACTTTCGCAGGTCAGCTTGATCATGCCTACGTGCCTAAATGCACTGAGTTGCTGCCATGTGATTTCCTGATTAGATATTTGCATTAATGAGCAGTGGAACAGGTGCATCAATTGAAGTGGCTCTCTGATTTCAGATGATTACCTTCAGATGTCAGTAAATCTTTCCCAGTAACTGGTTCACACTTGATCCCTATTGATAATGACCTGGGAATTGTTCTAGCTCTGAATAGTGTGTCAACCCAGGATTTAGAATCTGGGCCACATTCATATTCTACGCAAATACTCTCAAAACGCTTTTAAAAGTCATTTAATAAGATGAATAAGCGCAGCTTACCTATACATTGTGGTAGAGGGCTGTCCCAAGCTCTCCTCTCACCCCTCAGACATGTCAGCACCTCTGGGCCCTTCAAGGTATATCCGGGGTCACAGCTGTACGACACTATGCTTCCTGCAAAGTGACCCTTATCTTCAAGCTTATAACCAAACTGAGGTACACCCGGATCCTCACATTTCACCAAATCAAAGCCTGAGGGAAACAGAGAGACTTAGTTATCATCATATCTGAGACATGGTCTTCACGTCACTTCACTGTGACAGGAAATTAGAGCAGGGAATCGGAAAAAAAAAGGGCTTCCAACAACAGGGTCGCACAGAGAGGATCTCATTCATGCATGAAAGAATGTGTGCTGCCACTGGCGAGGCCTCTATTATTCATGTACCCCCTTGGGTTGTTACGGGTAGAGCCTGTATGGGCTCCAACAAAGGTGCATACCTATGGCCATGAATACATTTGATACAATCCTACTGGAGTAAAGGCAGCTGCAGGTTCATCATAAATCCTGGTGCATATGTTGAACAGAACAGTTTGTTATTAGCAGTTCTGGTCCATATAGAGAATGAGCTCAAAGGCTAGAGGCAAAAAAAGACCTGGAATCAGAGGTCCTACTAGGATGTCATATTTTGGTGGGCATTTGAAGGATTTGGGTGTTGTTACGTTTATATAAGCTCAAAGGACAAAACCGCGATCACCTTGCATGTTGAAGGTAGTGGCAACTTTACTGCATGAGGACGACAAGGCTATAAATATCTGTGAGGTGTGACATGGGATTCATAGATTCAGAAGAGGTGGTACAGTGAGGTGAATGTCTCGTTTGATGTGTGGAAAATGAGTCGCAAAGCAGATTTAATGACTGGAGTCATTGCATTTGGGCGTGCCAAATGTCATAGTGTGAAGGAAGCAGCTGAAGTTGCGAGTGTATCATAACGTATGGTCATACAGGTACACCGGCAGTGGCAATAATCCCAGTCTACAGAAAATTCTCGTCAGAACTGTGGCAGAAACATAAAACACAGTGATAGCCAGAGTGTTTAGCGGCTTGCGAACATAAATCATGTCGCTTCCAGGCAAGACTTGCTTCTAGAAGTCAAGTTGCATACCATCAACATAAGGAGCAGAGTGGCACGCACAGTGCTCGCTTCTGCTCACAAAGGTGCCTGGTTACAGTGGGTTAAAAGACACAAAAATTGGACTGTTGGTGACTCATCAGATGAATCTCGTTTCTGCCAGCATGTGAATGATGCTACGTGTGCCTGTTCACCAAAGACCTCAGGACGCCTTCAATGAGGACTGCAAGGTGTGGTTCAAGCTGATGGACGTTCTGTGATGTTATGGGGTTGTTATGTGGAAAAATTGTCCTTTGGTTGAGGTGACAGTGAATTTCAATGCCTACTTTGTGCTGCTGGACAACCAGGTTTTGCTTTTAGCTCATTATCTTACAGAGTAACATAACTTTCCTATCCCTGTATTCGAAGATGACAATTCTCACGATCACAAGGCTGTAAATGTAACTGATTAGCATTATGAACATTCAGGAGCAGTCAAACATTGGGGCTGGCCTGCAAAATGCCCAGATAGGAATCCTCTTGAATATCTATGGGACAAACTGGATCAGAGAGTAAGTTCAGGGCAAGAGTGTTGGAACACTGATGTGGCTTCAACATCCAATTTTGTCCAGACCATGCTAAATTGAATTGCAGCTGTTATTCGTATTTCAGTCACTAATTTATTGTCTGCTGAGCTTTTATACACACACACACAGTGGTGCTTGAAAGTTTTTTTCCCACCTTCAAATTAACTGCTACTCCTAGAGGTTCACATACTTTTGCCACTCACTATTATGTAATGGTGGATCATTTTCCTCAATAAATAAATGACCAGGTATAATACTTTTGTCTCATTTGTTTAACTAGGTTCTCTTTATCTACTTTTAGGACTTGTGTGAAAATCTGATGATGTTTTAGGTCATATTTATGCAGAAATATGGAAAATTCTAAAGGGTTCACAAACTTTCAAGCACAACTGTATATACTGTGTGACTATAGCCAGTGAAGGAGAACAACCTCTGCATCTGGTATGTTGCCAGCTGCTACTTACTAGTGAAGTGCAGCTCGAAGCCTTTGCTGGTGTTTTCGCTGTTACTGATAAACTCCAGCCACATTGTACTAGATGTACTGTTTAGTGTCACATCCATTAGCTCTGTGCCCATGAAGACACCTAGCAAGCGGGCACGGTTACTGCTGCCATCATATACCTGGAACACAGATACACAGCAATTACACAGCTTATATGTGTAGAGATAAGCGCCATTTAACTACCATCCGATCAACGTCCAAGGTCTTAACAATTATAATCAATTATAATCGGAAATAGGCTCAACAGGCAAACAATGCTGCAGATTCACAAGCAGAGGTGGGAGTTTAAGAGCAGAATTCCGTCATTCATGGCACGGGTGCCAGTTCCGCTTCATCTAAGCGACGTTGGGCTGATTTTTTTTAGAAAGTTACTTACAAATATTGATAGTTGCAGGTTGCAGGGCCTTGTTTGTTGTTTTCTTCAACCTCTAAAGTCATATATATATATATATATATATATAATATAGATATATATATATAAATATATATTATATATATATATATATATATATATATATATGTATATATCGTTATTATTAACTGATAAAATGGTTACGAATGATTTTTGGAGCCAATTTTCTTGTTTTGGGCTTGTTTCTCTCATGGGATCTGGCAACCCTGATTCGTGTGCGTGTGTAATTACCTTGCCGGTCATGTGCTTCGTGTGTTCGTGGCAGACTACTCATGTATGACTTTAGGCTACTTGTTTGTGACAAGCTGTAAATGGCGTTGAGTGCTTGTGCCTGTCCTATTGTAAGTAGTACACCTTTGTTTGGTCCCCAACTAGCTGTATATTCTCTCTAAGTTATAACTACTGATTATAAACTGGTTCACCTTCACACATCGAGTCTCTGTTTCATCTGGCTGATGGTTTGTGTTGTTCGTAATACTGTCTATCAATGCCTTTATGGCTTCGGTCAAACAACATCAGACTTTTCAATCATCCACGTTTTCAGCGGAAACTCCAACGAATTTACGTATCGATGCACGCAGATATCTTGTGTAAATTCCCTTTATATTTCCATTACAGTAGCCAAAAAGGATTGTAACGTCCATTTCAGTCAGCGATCTGTTTCACAGAACGTAATGTGTAATACCTCAATAATCATGCACATCAAAATAAAAACAAGTATACCATTAACATATCATCATCCTCTAGGCGGAAGTCTCGAGCTCGGAGCTGGATGCCTTTGCCAGGCTGGGTCTGGATGGAGTAGATGCACTCGTGATTGTTTCCATAGTAACCAGGGTAGTTTGGAGAAAGGAGGACACCTTGTTTACCGGTCACAGATGAACCGCATTCAGCTAAACACAAGAAAAGGCAAATGATACACAACTCTTAAGTCTTGTAAGACCTCACTGACAAAACGCTCATGCAGTGGATTCATGCTAGGGCGGGAACTAAATACAGGTGGTCCGTTACACCTGGGCTATTCTGTTTGGATAGTGGAGTGAACATCTAAAAGGGTTTTCCTTCTCTTACTGGAAAAATGACTATCCTGAATGCAACCGCTATGTTAATCTAGTCTTGTAAGAAGTGAAAAGCAGTAAATCAATCTTGCATTATTTAGACTCATGGCAAATGGCTTGACGTAGTTTATAAGTGACATAAACAAATAAAGAAAACTCACCAGCAATCTATTGCCAAGGGGGAAAATACATAAACCCATAGCATGCCTCCAACATTTCACAAACTAACTAAAAAACCCCTTTCTCATTTCTGTATCATCATCAGACATTCTGCTGCAGAGCTGTTATGAAACCTGGCCTCCAAGACGCTTTTGCTCGCACGGATGACACGTCACAAAACATTTTCTTTTGCTGCAAAAGTTCAGTAGATTTAGCACGAACCGTTCTACTGCTATGATATAAACTGCAGGTTTGTGGGTCAGGCTGTGGGCGTCTGTAAATATAACAGCTCCCTGCACTCCGCTTATTCAATTCGGGTGCTGCTGAGTGAGGGAATGCAGCATAATTAGTGTAACAAAGCAAAATGAAAAGTATGTGACCACCTACCAACACACCTTGGGAGAGGGGAACTCCAGACCCGCCGCCGCCCCCCTAAACACACCACCTTCGCCGGGCCATCCAACCGGTACCCGGGGAAGCAGGAAAAGAAGAGTGCGTCCCCCACACCAAACTGCAGCCCCTTACGGGTACTGAATGGGGGCACACCAGGGTCCTCACATGGCTCTAGGTCATACTCTGAAGAGATGAAAATCAGGTATTTTTGTCAGTACCCACTAAGGAGCCAGGCATACGCTCACAGGTCACTTTATTACGTTCACCACCTTGTTTCTACACTCAATGTCCATTTTATCAGTTCCACTTACCATACAGAAGCCCTTTGTTGTTCTACAATTACAGACTGATATTTTTGGTTGGTGGGTTATTTTCAGTCCAGCAGTGACACTGAGGTGATTAAAAACTCCAGCAGCACTGCTGCGTTTGATCCACCCATACCGGCACATCAGTGTAACTGCAGTGCTGAGAATGACCACCACCCAAATACTTCCTGATTTGTGGTGGTCCTGACCATTAGATAGCAGAGGAAAGAGGACTAACAAAGAACATCAGTCATTAATTCGTTCCAGAAGGCATGTCGAGTTCTGAAAATGATGAATGAATCTGTTCCAGAAAAGCAGAATTATTTATCATGAACTGAGAAGTTTAATATAGTCTATACACTTACATTAACCTAATTACAGTGACATCATTAACACAAAGCTTATTTTATAATAAAGTGTTGAAAACCTCATGTAATTTATTGAATATTGCATTGAAAGTGAAAAACAAAAACAAAAGGCTGAGTCCATTGGCAAACTCAGGGTGCTGATGCTCAGCTGGCTGTTGCCCAGATACCCAACCTATGCGAGAGAGTATCGCAGTGGTTCTCGGTGTTTTCCTTTTGGTTGGCTGTTATCGCTAACCTTCTTAGGACCCATGATAACTTATTTGCACTAAGAATACTGTACTGCAGATGCAAAAAGAAAGAAAAGAAAGAGAAACAGCAGAGATCTGCACTGAGCGGGAGCTATTGTAAGACTGACAGGTGCTCCTATGTTCTGGCTGGAATGAGTCGTGCGTCTCGACTCATGCAAGTCACATGGTGGCGTGATGAGAAATGTAGAACTGGGAAATGTAGTGAATAACAGCCGTGGTCATGCAATAATCACTTTTGTTTTTCCACTTCCTATACATTATTCAATAATTGACATCATATATTCAGTACTTTGTTATAAAATAAGCTTAATGTTAATGGTTTTGCCCAACTGTAGTTTAATGCAAGTGTTTAAAGCATGTTTAAGGTTGTCTCAGTGATGTTTTAAGCTTAAAGTTTAATGTTTTATGTTTAATGTTTTAATATGCATATTTGAACCTGGATAGATTTTACTTAATGTATCAATATCATAAATCAGAGACTACTTCTGAACTACAGTGTGTAATTGTACAACTACAAATTCCATCTACAATATATGGTAAGTATAAATGATAAAATGGACAGTGAGTGTAGAAACAAGGAGGTGTAACTAATAAAGTCATCAATGAGTACAGATGCTTTGTGGCAGATTGCTGAGACGTGAGCCATTAGGCCCTCCATACCTGAGAAAGTGATATTAAAGCCTTCGTAAGAAACCGAGAAATCGGAGAGGAAGCGGATCTGAGCGGTGTAGTTCCCAAACAGACCGGCGCTGAGAGGAGGAGGAAGGGTAGAGCCGGTCAGCCTCCAGAGAGGATGAGAAAAACTACCATTCTCTGTTACCAGGAGATAGTCATGAGGGCTTTCCAGATGAAAGGTGTGAAAGGTGAACTGGACACCTGGTGAACGAAGAAAGAAAGGACTCCAGAGCCTTTAATGGAACATTTGAGTCACAAAGCAGAGCACAAGGTTTAGCCCGTTTACCTTTGCCATGTGAGGTCTCAATCATCCAGGTGCAATTGAGGTTGTGGGGGTAGAAGTCTGGGAAGCCAGGCGACAGAATAGTACCAGTGTGTCCTTGAATGAATCCACCACAAAGGGCTGGGGGGGAGGAGGGGAGAAGGGGAAGAGCCTTTAAAACATGGCACTTCTGTCAGCTTTCACATTTCATTAAAACAGCTTACAAGATGCGCCCTTCTGAAGGACATAAACGTATGGAGGCAAATTTTGTCCTATCATTACCCAAAAGGGAAAATCAATACAGCTCATAAAGGGTTTATGGTGGAATAAGAGCTAGAGCGTTGAAAAAAAAAAGTCTTTTTAAGTCTTTTTAAGTCTTAAACGTGTACTTGTCTTACAACACTAGCCGCTGAACATGACTGGAACTGGACCGTACCGTCACAGCTGGGGAGGGGCCGATTCCACTGGAAGTTAGGCTCGCATTCCAGAGGGTCAGGGTCGCTCAGTGTGTAACCTGCATCGCAGCTAAATGTCACAAGAGCCCCCACGTAGAAGTCATTGCCGTGGCGCTGGCCATTGACGGGGATCCCGGGGTCGACACAGTGGTCAGACTGCAGCTGCAAGGCTTTCAAGAGATTTTGCAGACATTAGTCAGAAGACAGGCACCACCGAATGAAATGTGTCACAACAAACTCATTCTGTTATACCCACACATTACAAGCATTACAAGCATGTATTTGCGGTACATGCAGATAGAGACCACTACTGTGTTTCTTAAAAAAAATAAAAAATACACACACACATCTTCTTTTTGCATTTTTGTCACACTTAAGTGATTCAGAACATCAAACCAATCTAAATATTAATCAAAGACAACACAAGTAAACACAAAATGCATTTTTTAAATGAAGGTGTTTATTATTAAGGAAGAAAACAAATCCAAACCTACATGGCCCGGTGTGAAAAAGTGATTGCCCCCTAAACCTAATAACTGGTGGGGCCACACTTAGCAGCAACAACTGCAACCAAGCATTTTGCGATAACTTACAGTGAGTCTTTTACAGCGTTGTGAAGGAATTTTGGCCACTCATCTGTGCAGAATTGTTGTAATTCAGCCACATTGGAGGGTTCTCGAGCATGAACGAGCATTTTAAGGTCATGCCACGGCATCTCAATAGGATTCAGGTCAGGACTTTGACTAGGTCACCCCAAAGTCTTGTTTTTGTTTTTCGTCAGCCATTCAGAGGTGGACTTGCTGGTTTGTTTTGGATCATTGTCCTGCTGCAGAACCCAAGTTCGTTTAGGCTTGAGGTCATGAACAGATGGCCGGACATTCTCCTTCAGGATTTTTTGGTAGACAGCAGAATTCATAGTTCCATTTATCACAGCAAGTCTTCCAGGTCCTGAAGCAGCAAAACAGCCCCAGACCATCACACTACCACTACCATATTTTACTGCTGCTATAATGTTTTTTTTCTGAAGTGCTGTGTTACTTTTACACCAGATGTAATGGGACACACACCTTCCAAAGAGTTCAACTTTTGTCTCGTTAGTCCACAGAACGTTTTCCCAAAAGTCTTAGGGATCATCAAGATGTGTTCTGGAAAAATTGAGACGAGCTGTAATGTTCTTTTTGCTCAGCAGTGGTTTTCCTCTTGGAACTCTGCCACGCAGGCCATTGTTGACTAGAATCTTTCTCATGGTGGAGGCATGAACACTGACCTTAACTGAAGCAAGTGAGGCCTGCAGTTCTTTGGATGTTGTTGTGGGGTCTTTTGTGACCTCTTGGATGAGTTGTGGTCGCTGGCACTCTGGGGTAATTTTGGGCGGCCACGGCCACTCCTGGGAAGGTTCACACACTGTTCCATGTCTTCGCCATTTGTGGATAATGGCTCTCACTATGGTTCGCTGGAGTCCCAAAGCTTTAGAAATGGCTTTATAACCATTTCCAGACTGATATAGATCTCAATTACTTTTCTTTCTCAATTGTTCCCTGAATTTCTTTGGATCTTCAGCATTATGTGTAGCTTTTAAGGATATTTTGGTGTACTTCACTTTGTCAGGCAGGTCCTATGTCCAAGGGGGGCAATCACTTTTACACACAGGGCCATGTAGGTTTAGATTTTTTTCTCCCTTAATAATAAACACCTTCATTTAAAAACTGCATTTTGTCTTTACTTGTGTTGTCTTTGATTAATATTTAAATTGGTTTGATGTTCCGAAACACTTGTGACAAAATAGGAAATCAGGAAGGGGGCAAACACTTTTTCCCACCACTGTATATATATATATATATATATATATATATATATATATATATATATATATACACATATATACATATATACATATACATACTCATTGCCAAAAAAATAAAGCACCCAGAAAAAAATGTCGGATTACTGCAAAACTCGGCAGTAGGGGTGACCGAATGTCCTATGCGATGGCTCCCCAGATCGTCACTAAATACGATACCATCCCAGTCCATAGCAGTCCAGGTTTCTTGTTCATATATATATATATATATATATATATATATATATATATATATAAAATCTAAAAAAATATTTATTAAATAAATCGTATTTATTAAAAAAAGTATAAGATGTATGCAAGCTGTGATTGGAATATTCATTTCTGAACTTTCACAAGTTGAAACGTTAGTATTGTTTTATTAGTAGCTTCTTTGTTATTTCAGACCAGTTGTCATTTACAGTGAACAAAAGCTTGTCATTACTGCAAATAAATATTTCTACCGTATTTGGAATTTGTCAGTGATTTATACAATAAAACAAAAATGTTCCACTTCATTCAAACACATAGAGAGAAACCAGAGAGACCAGAATTTTACAGCAAACTCCATTTTTTTTCCAGAGCATAGGGAGACTTTCACTCTTCAGGGAATGATTTCCATTTGATTTAGAAACAGCAGTGCACCGATTCACCTCCATTCAGCCATAACAGCATTAGCAAGATCATGCTATGACATTAGGCAATAAGTCCTAGCTTACAGTTGATGCTCAAATTAATCTCAGAGGGGCTGGATATGTCAAGGTTCTTACATAGCAGAGTAGGGACACCAGTCCTTTGTCATTAGGGGTGTGCGATGTTGCAAAAGAAATTACACATTTTCTGGGATTTCAGTATACTCTACTATTCTTTGAAATATGAATACTCTGACCTTGAATCAACACTCTTAAATAAATTCAAGCTGAGATTTATAACACAGCAATGGCAACAATGGCTTAAGCCACTCAAGTAACACCTGAAATGTCAGCTGATGATAGTACCTTCAATTACAACAAAAAGCAGTTGTGTGTATTCAAGTATACAATGTATAAATTCAAAACCTGCATTTGCTTCTGCTTCTGTTTTGCATGTGAGTGCAGGTGTCACGGCTTGCAGAAAATAATCAGCATCCTATTATTCTACAATTACAGAACAGGATGCGCTTGTAATGGCACCCTAATATTTTCTTGGAGCCCTAGGTTCACAGAATTTTTCTACTGTAATTAGTTGACTCTGATAAATTATAGGTTGCAAAAAAGGTGGCATTACATGTTCATCAAAGCAGTTTAGACAAAACAAGCTTGAAGCATGCTATATAGGCAAAAGTTTGTGGACACCGCTTCTAATTATTGAGCCTCACTCGTAACACATTGATAATATAAAGCAAGTATTTCGGAATTATCCATAGACAAATAGTGGCAGCAGAATGGGTGGTACTCTCAATATTGCACATTTATAGGTTTCCGCTTCTAACGAGACAATTAATCAACTTTCTGCCTTCCTGTCCTTAAACAATGTCCATAGGGAATTGGTTTGCCAACTTTGACTGAGAACTTGGCTGGCTTGCACAGAATCTTGACCTCGACTCCATCAGACACCTTGAAAATGCACTGGAATTCCAAAAGTGAGTCAGGGATTACCGCCTAACATTAGAAGCTGACCTCACAGTCATGTTCCAAAATCTACGGAAAACCCTTTTAGTAGAAAAACGCTGTTGTAGCAGCAAAGTGCCAAACTCCATCCTAATACCCATACTAATGTTTTGGATGTAATTTTTGCCTGTCCACAAACTTTTTAATACTGTATAATAATCATTTAATAATCTAATGATTAAGCTCATACTTTCATATCGGATCCGGAAGCCAATGTCCGAGTGGCTCTTGTCTGTCGAGAAGAGAAGATACAGGAAGCTGGAGGTGCTAATAAGGAACTGGGGCACTTGGGTACCTTGGTAGCTACCAATCAGAGGTGACGAGGGGTAGCGCCCGTCTCGCACCTCCAGAACATCATAATTCACCTCTGTCCGAAACCTGGGGATATAAACATAGGTGTAGAAAAGCAAGACAGCCGCAAAGACACGACAGATGGATATATTTTTGCTTATGGAGCACAGCAGCCACAACAGTTTCTTTCTCTATACTTTGTTCAAACTCTACTTTATGAAACTTACCAGCTATACAACCGGTAAAAAAAAACACTGTGAGCTAGGCATGCTGAGATATGCACCATAGTGAGGGTGTTTTCTGGAGCCCTGCTGCTAGCTACATTCAAAAGCACCCAGAGTCACTTTGGATCTCGTCTTGAGTATAAATAATCAACAGAGGCACATTCACAATACAGAACAACTACAGATTTTGGGTACTGAAGGAGCCTAGTGTTCTCCAGCGTACATATGCACCGCTTTCCATTTCAGGCACATTAGTCTACAGGCTGTATATCAGTTCAGTTGTTTGTTACATTACCCCAGATTGCCACTGCACTTCCTTATTCACTAATGAGTGTTATGAATAAAATGTTCTGTCTGCCAAATGGAGCGGAACCCCATGCTTTATTAATGCAACCCAAAATCAAAGAACAACCATTCTGGCCATTTTCACTTTGTACAGAGAGCTGTCGATCATGTTTTTGGGAGCAATAATTATAACTTATCCAGTTTTACAGAACATTTGCGAATGGATAATTTGCAAATTATGAAAGCTCCAGAAACTTTTGATACATGGGTTTTCATGTGTGCGCAAACATCTAATTGAAATTTAGAGGAAGCATGAACATCGTGTAAATGTTTAGGTCCATGAATGAATACTTTTTTTAAACATGTCTTTTAAGGAGTTACTTAAACTTAGAAATTCGTTCAATTTTGAAAAATGTGTCGCCTGCTTTTTACAATACCTATACCTACCTCGATCACTGTTTAGTTCTTTTAGGGAAATAAGGAAGAAAGGAGTACAGGTATGCGCCGTTTAAGAACCGCATTACGTTCTGTGAAACAGGACATTGTCCAATGTACGTTGCCCGGAAATGACCATAGTCACATAGTGTTTTTATGCTACTGTAGTGTAAATATAAAGCATATTTTCACAAAGAAAGAAAAAACTCCATGCAAACAATACAAATGCATCCGAGACACCGCTGAAAACAGGAGTGGAACGCTACCATCTACACAGCATCCCCAATGCCACCACATTTTGAATTCATGAAATAAAAGTACAATAGAAACTACTGTAATGTCCTATTCTGACTCTGTCTAAGGAAACACAGTAACTTATAGGATGGTATGATAGACAGAAAAAGTACCGTATTTTTCGGACCATAAGGCGCACTTAAAATCCTTTAATTTTCTCAAAAATCGACAGTGCGCCTTAAAATGCGGTGCGTCTAATGTATGAATTAATTCTGGTTGAGCCTTCTGACCTACAACCGATTGTAGATGGTACACGGCGCTCATAAATCTGTCAAAATGTTTTTAGCACGGCCTTGGTAAGTTACGAAGCTCACGGCAACCGTAGTGCGCAGCATCGCGGAGTAATACGGTATGTGCTTCAGCATTAGGGTACGTGCATTCATTCATTTATTTTCGAAGCGGATTTCAAACTCAGCGCTATCAGTCACGCAGTACAACATGGACATAGAGCAGCTGCGAGAGAATTCAACATTAACGAATCAATGGTACGGAAGTGGAGGAAGCAAGAAGACGCCCTGCGCCGAGTAAAGACCAAACTGAGGTTCCGACGGAACTTAAGAGTTTTGTTTCATTTAATGCGCCTTATAACCCGGTGCGCTTTATAGCCCGGAAAATACGGTACTGATAGACAGTATTACAAACAACATGGCAGATCAGCCAGATGAAACAGAGACTCAACGAGTGAATGTGAACCAGTTTATATAGTTATAGGTTAGAGAGAATATACAGGTAGTTGGGGGAAAACAAAAGGAGTACTACTTACAATAGGACAAAAGTTATAAAACTTCTAACAGCTTGTTACAAATAAGCAGCGGAATTTCATCAGCTAAGTGCAGTCCGAATGCGAGCTAAAGAGTAAGCGAATGGTTCGGTAGTTACACACACACAAATGGCAGACTTCCTGTATTTAACTCCCGCCTCTGCTTGTGGATCGGCAGCATTTATTGGCTGTTGAGGCTGTTGAAGACAGATTTGCATTTCTTTTCTTAATTTATTATGCATTTTAAGACCTTCATTAAAGAAAAAGGATGTTGATTGGATGGATGTTAAATTCCGCTTACCTGTAATATACTCTGTATCTTGTGGGGGACTAGTTCCAGGAAGTGGATACCAGAAAATCACGCTCAAATCCAAATCATTTATATAAATCGGTATGGTATTTGCATACAACCTATGCAAATTCTCCCATATACTTTAAATCACCTTTAGATCACTTATACCGAATATAAAGTAAATGTTATGTAAATAGACGTTTTACTTTAGGCCGTAATGACAAGAAAAAAGTTTGAGACGCTAGGTGAACAAGTCTCAAACAAGTGCGGGAAAGAGAACGAGGACCTTTGAAATTGTTGGAGACTGCAGCATATGGAATGCCGGTCTATTCATTATTTGTATGGTGTGTATCATCGGGGAAAAAAGCACCATTTATGACAGTGTCATACAAGTGACAATATAGCTTTGGGCAGCATCCGTCATGAAAAAGCAGCCGCTCAGCGCTGTCAACAGTACGGTTTAAACGCCGCTCCGAGTGGTGCCTTCTCAGCAGGGTATGCCTACACTTGTCTTCATTCACGTGGATTTAGCTTAGTGTTCTTTGTGGAACAAATTGAAGTTTGCTTCTTGAAACTTTCTGGAGTTTTCTTTTTTTGTCATATATATTTTCAATCCGTGTTTGGATGAATCCACGGTTGGAGGACATGAAGGTAGGAAGGGCTATACTTTTCAAAACTGCATGCAAACATACACTGGCTGGCCGAAAAAGGATCACCACCTGGATTTAACTAAGTAAATAGTTAAATATTAAAAAAAGAGCCTCCCATCGAATAATTACTGAATTGGTGATTATGTTTCAGTTGGCAACAAGTTCTTTAACCCTAACTGATGCAGTGAGTAGCTTCTCATTTGTTAAACAACCATGTCAAAAGACACATCCTGTGGTCATGGAAAAGATGTTCATCTGTTTCAGAAGGGTCAGATTGTGAAAGAGTGGTTCAGGGAGCATGAGACACCATTTTCACACATGGATTGGCCACCACAGAGTCCAGACCTGAACCCCATTGAGAATTTTTGGGATGTGCTGGAGAAGACTTTGCGCAGTGGAACAAATCTTCTAACAAGGGGAAACAATTATATATGGCCATTATACTATTGCTAAAACAACAAATCTAACAGTGGCATGGTGGCCTTTTGCACCAGAGTTTTGCACAGTACTGCATATCTTGGCAACCACGCTATTGTCCAACAACCACCCAAATTAACCAACAACCACCCAAACTTATACAAATTGATTTTACCATCTTAGAGTTGACCTCTTTATTGTGGGTTTCATCCTTTAAGTGAACACAGAAGACCGATCCTAAGCGCTAAATGTCAGAATCACATTACCATGCAATAACTGGCATCTGTTATTGATTTTTACTTATTCCATAACATGTTAGCGTTTGATGAAGTCAATGCTACATCGTTTAAGATACAGCTTTAAAATGTTGGTCTCACTTGTCAAAGATGATCTTGATTGGGTATCCTGGCGGAGCTTCTATAATCCATTCACAGTTGAGAGCCTCTTTGTAAAGCTCAGGCCAGCCTGGGGACAGGATGATGCCACTTGGGGCTTTTAAATCTCCACCACAAGGAGCTGGAAAACAGACAGAAATGACAGATTCAAAGCTATGACTCTGTACCACAGGCTTTTGCATAATATTGTACTACAGACGCTTCTGTAGCTTTCCACAGTAAATAAAGTAGGACTGTGGTGGTTAAGCTACTGGACTATAGTCCAGAAGGTCCAGGGTTATAATCAAAGTCAAAGCAAATTTAATTATATTGCGCTTTTTACATGGATCACTGTCTCAAAGCAGCTTTACAAATATCTAGGTCCAAAGCCTTAATAGAGCAATACTAGGGTGTCAGAGGCAAGAAAAAGGTCTCTAAATCTTATAGCATAGAAACCTTGGAGGACCGAGCCTCAAGAAGGGAACCAACCTCATTGGGCAGCCTAGATGATATACATAAGAATTCAACAAAGTTACCTAATTAATAAGTTTATAGTAATGGTTTAAATAACAGAAGCTAAATATGAAAATTAAAAGAGAGAACATTATTTAAATAAAATATCATAAATACATTAAAATAATACTATGGTAGATTGAAGAGAATACAGTATTATGTATTTATTATTATTACATAATATAATATTATTAATAACCGTATAATAATATTATATTATAATATGAATAATTAATATAATAATTACTAATTATTATTCATATACTGTATATACTGTATTGTCATTATTTAATCCAGTAAAGTCACTGTAAGATCTGGTTTTGTTTGCCTGGCATGCTCTAGTCAACCAGGGGAGGGAAGGGCAGTTATTGCCCTCTGCTGTGGTCTGAGTAATGGTATGAAGACTGGAACTGCTTGGACTACAAGACTGTATCACTTGTAAGTCACTCTGCACAAGATAAATGACTAAATGTAAACCTAAAATAATTGTAGAGTCTAAATCTAAAGTGTGCCACAGATGTTAGTATAATCCAGTAGCACATTTTTCTTTGGCTCACTGAAACAGATTAGCTCAAGATTCAGATCAGGCTCTATTGTGCTTTACTGAGGATTATATTTTTCTTCTTTGTTATAAAGAGTAATGTTTATATTACTATGAAACTGGATTCATCTGCGATTCCGTAAAAGCACAGTCCAAAACTTAAGATAACATCAAAAGACCATATTAATGTTGTTTTCTGCAGTTGCAAACACATTTCTCTGTTTTCCTTTCTTTCTTTTTACACTGCATAACATATTTAGCTGTACTACATTCATTTGTCAATTCTCTGCATGTTCACTCTTCACTTTCTATGAATGTTCACCTTAATCTGTGATTCTGTAATAGCGAAAATCACGATACGGAAACACCAAACATCAAATGACTACATTATTATTGTTTATGCCCCAGTAAATGTTCCTGTCCCCCATTAAAATCAATGCGATAAAAAGTCAATATTTTCCTGGATCGTTGACCAGGACACTATTCTTTCCAGTTCCAGCCCCACACACTAAGATGTTCTACAACTTCAGCTCCACTCAAGCTGTTCTTCCATCATCAGCTCCAGCCTCACAGTACTCGGACCACAGCAAGCAGTAACTCTCTTCATCCTACAGTCGACTGGGGATCCCATGCCACTAGGATCCTAAAGTGACTCTGTGTATCGAACTAAATAATACAGAAACGCATATTTTTACGTTATTCTATTAAATATTTCTCTTCATCATTGGCTTACATGCAATATCTTTTACATTCTCTTTTTTATACTCTTCAGAATAATTCAATTTCTCTAAAATTTTAGTCTACCTGTTATTTTAATTGTGCTATTTTTAAATATGTTCTCGCTGTTAATATGTATTTAGTTTCTGTTTATTTAAACTATTACTATGGAGTCATTAATTAGATAACTGAGTTAATTCTTACATACAACATCCAAGTCCCTAGAGTCTTGGTCCTCCAAAGGTTTTTTCCCTATAAAGTTTAGGGAGTTTGTCCTTGCCACTGTCACCCTAGGCTTGCTCAATTTGGGATTGGCTGTATAATTTAGACGATAATCTAAAATTGTAAAGCTGCTTTGAGACAATTCTGCACTGTAAAAAGCGCTACAGAAATAAAGCTGACTTGACCTAACACACCATGCAAATTCACTAAAGGCACTACATTTCCCATAATGCCCCAGTATCTTTCCAAAAGCTTGAACGGCTAACGTTTACAGTAAGAGCCAGTTTCTCTAGGTTTTTCTCTAGAAGTAATAGATATAATTAAAATATATTTTAAAAGAAAATATTTAAAAGAAAGTCAGTCAGGCTGCAGGCAGGATAATGATAGCTTGTAGCTATACGTTTTAGGTAGCCACGTATAACATTATAACCTACCAAATGTACGTATTAGACCACTAAAGCAAAGGTTGTGTTAGCATAAGCAAAATTAATGCAATTCATAAAAAATCTTGTGTCAATTTTTGCTTTTAATTTCCCATCCATGGCAGAGTAATACATAATTCAGTGTTAAATCACTTACTCTATTTAGTGTTTAACAGGTTTATTATTTATGCGCCCCTACAACTGATAGGCAAGCAGAGGGGTACAGCTGTAAATTGTGTCCCAGTATGACAAGTAGTCTAGAAACACCCCTCCTAATGGGCATATTACTATGCAACTAGATTCATCTGTGATTACATAAAATTAAAGTGCAAAACTATGACGTGTACTACTGTTTGTACAATTGCAGACAATGTAAATGATCAGTTCCTGATGGCCTTGTGGCGATGTTTGTCTCACCGAAGGACACATAACAACAAATCGTCTGAAAGAATGCATTTCCTTCACATCAACGGGTTTCATTAAATGAAAGGATATGTGCAATATTATAGTGTACTATCGATCTCATAAAGCAAAACATCCTTGGGTGAGGGCTTCTATAAAGTGGATTTGGGAATGTGCATATTTTTCCCCCCCATCTTAACGCCTCAGCAGAAGGCAGAGAATCTTATATAGAGCTTCGTGACTGGATTTACACGGTGTATATTTCATCCCCATATTCACATCTGGGAGTTGCTGTTGCTCTGACATTTCGGTTGTGAGTGAGATTATTGTCTGTGCGGTTCCATTAGAATGGACTGAATGGAAATATGTAAGGGGTAACACGAGGGTTTAGTGAACATGCCCTCTATATCCAAAAGTTTACAGACTCCTAAAAATTACACACACAGACATGAGTATTATTATGGAGATTGTGGGTGACAAATTAATAAGTTTATAGTAATAGTTTCAATAAACAGAAGCTAAACACAAAAATTGAAAGTATATACATACACAGCATATACATAAGTATATATATATATGAAAGGTTTGTAGTTTTCATCATACTGTACTTCAACTATGAGAGACAAAATGAGAAAAAAAAATCCAGGAAATCACATTGTACGATTTTTAAAGAATTTTATTGTAAATTATGGTGGAAAATAAGTATCTGGTCAATAACAAAAGTTCAACTCAATACTTTGTAACATAACCTTTGTTGGCAATGACAGAGGTCAAACGTTTCCTGTAAGTCTTCACCAGGTTGGCACAGATTGTAGCTGGTATTTTGGCCCATTCCTCCATGTAGATCTCCTCTAGAGCAGTGATGTTTTGGGGCAACACGGACTTTCTACTACCTCCACAATCTTTCTATAGGGTTGAGGTCTGAAGACTGGCTAGGCCACTGCAGGACCTTGAAATGCTTTTTACGAAGCCACTCCTTCGTTGCCCGAGCGGTGTGTTTGTGATCATTGTCATGCTGGAAGACCCAGCCACGTTCCATCTTCAACGCTCTCACTGATGGAAGGAGGTTGTGGCTTAAAATCTCACGATACATGGCCCCGTTCATTCTTCCCTTAACATGGATCAGTCGTCCTATTCCCTTTGCAGAAAAACAGCCCCAAAGCATGATGTTTCCGCCCCCATGCTTCACAGTAGGTATGGTGTTCTTGGGATGCAACTTAGCATTCTTCTTTCTCCAAACAGGACGACTTGGGTTTTTACCAAAATGTTCTATTTTGGTTTCATCTGACAACATGATATTCTCCCAATCCTCTACTGGATCATCCATATGCTCTCTGGCAAACTTCAGACGGGCCTGGACATGTACTGGCTTAAGCAGGGAGACACGCCTGGCACTGCAGGATCCGAGTCCCTCTCAGCATAGTGTGTTACTAATGGTAGCCTTTGTTACTTTGGTCCCAGCTCTCTGCAGATCATTCATCAGGTCCCTCCATGTAGTTCTGGGTTTTTGCTCACCATTCTCCTATCGTTTTGACCCCATGGGATGAGATCTTGCGTGGAGCTCCAGATCAAGGGAGATTATCAATGGTCTTGTATGTCTTCCATTTTCTTACAATTGCTCCCACAGTTGATTTATTCTCACCAACCTGCTTGCCTATTGTAGATTCACTCTTCCCAGCCTGGTGTGGGTCTACAATTTTCTTCCTGGTGTCCTTCAACAGCTCTTTGGTCTTGAGTTTGGAGTCTGACTGTTTGAGGCTGTGGACAGGTGTCTTTTATACAGATAACGAGGACAAACAGGTGCCATTAATACAGGTAACGAGTGGAGGACAGAAGAGCTTCTTAAAGAAGTAGTTACAGGTCTGTGAGAGCCAGAAATCTTGCTTGTTTGTGGGTGACCAAATACTTATTTTCCACCATGATTTACAATTAAATTCTTTCAAAAACCTACAATGTGATTTATTTGATTTTTTTCCTCATTTTGTCTCTCATAGTTGAAGTGTACCTATGATTAAAATGACGGTCCTTTCAGATCTTTCTAAGTAGGAGAACTTGCGCAATCAGCGGCTGACAAAATACTTTTCTGCCCACACACACACACACACTCTTCTTTGGGGTTCACTGTTGCCATTCCGATTTATCTCAAATGTCTCAGATGGAGATACAGTTAGGGCTCTGTGCAAGCCAGCCAAGACCTCAATCAAAGTTGCCAAAACATTTTTTATGGACCTTGTTTCTGGGAAGGCAGAGGAGAAAGCTTATGAGTCGAATTGTTGGGGAGCTGAAAGCCTATAAACATGTCATACAGAAAGCTACTGAGGCTACAGTTTGTCTATGGAGATTACATGCCTGTAGTAGCTAATCAGTAGAGGTTTCTATACAGTATAACCTTACTTGTGGTCATGTAGTGTATTTACGAGTACAAACCACATTGTGTAATTATAATTATAAAACGTTTATTACATTGTACCACCTAGTCTATTACTTACATAACACTGAAACACTATTACTAATAAATTGATACCACCTAATAAATTGTCACGGTGTATATGCAAAAATATTCAATAAATTGACAGTTTATTGTTTTGATTTTTAAAGTACAGATATGTGTAGATACCAAACTAGCGCCCGAGTGTATCACGTACTGACCTTCACAGCGTGGCACAGCATTGTCCCACACTACGTTGCCATCTTTGAGAATGCAGGAGATGGTCTGCGAGCCATGGGTCTTCACAAAACCCTCCTCACACAGGAAAGAAATGGAACTTCCCAGCTGCAAACTCTCCCCAAACCGCTTTCCATTGACCGGCACGCCAGGGTCAGGGCACTCGTTGTGACGAAATGCTGCAGAAGACAAGGGGGATCACCAGGTCAGATGTACTATTGAAGCAAACAAGACATACTTCTGGACTAAAGTTATAAATCCAAGCAGGGAGCCAGTCTAGATTTTACTTGTGTCCATTAGTGCATTTCAAAGTTGTACATAAAGATGACAGAACAGTCTTGTGGACATGTGCATGAATCAAGAATCAAATGCCCAGTAGTACTCGGAATCCCATTACTCTGACGCCTCCTCCAAAAAAAGGGTTATAGTACAGGTATGTGCCATTTAACATCAGCGATACGTTCTGTGAAAGAGGACTTTGTCTTTTTTTTTTGGACATTGTGTTTTTAGGCTACTGTCATGTAAATATAAAAGATATTTTCAAGAAAACTGTATGGAAACATATATGAATGCATCAGATACCGCATGAAAACAAGTGTTCTACACATGCTAAACCTTTTTTTTAAGTTATGAAAATTCACAGCAATTATAGAAAATAAAGTAGAGTTCTATTACAATCCTGTGAAGGGGATATCCGTACCACAAGCAGATAGTATGAGGGACCTGATACATTTGTTTTGGGGGTTAAATGCCATTTACAGCTTGTTATACATACAGAGGTGTGAAAAAGTGTTTGCCCCCTTCCTGATTTCCTAATTTTTAGCAAACCATAGTGAGAGCCATTAACCACTAATGACGAAGACATGGAACAGTGGTGAATCTTTCCAGGAGTGGCCGGCCGACCAAAATTACCCCAATAGCGCAGCGATGACTCATCCAAGAGGTCACAAAAGACCCCACAACAACATCCAAAGAACTGCAGGCCTCACTTGCCTCAGTTAAGGTCAGTGTTCATGCCTCCACCATAAGAAAGAGACTGGGCAAAAATGGCCTGCATGGCAGAGTTCCAAGAGGAAAACCACTGCTGACCAAAAAGAACATTAAAGCTCATCTCAATTTTTCCAGAACACATCTTGATGATCCCCAAGACTTTTGGGAAAACATTCTGTGAACAGACAAGACAAAAGTTGAACACTTTTGAAGGTGTGTCCCCCATTACATCTGGTGTAAAAGTAACACAGCATTTCAGAAAAAGAACATCATAGCAACAGTAAAATATGGTGGTGGTAGTGTGATGGTCTGGGGCTATTTTGTTGCTTCAGGACCTGGAAGACTTGCTGTGATAAATGGAACCATGAATTCTGCTATCTACCAAAAAATCCTGAAGGAGAATGTTCGGCCATGACCGAGTCGTGACCTCAAGCTGAAACAAACTTGGGTTCTGCAGCAGGACAATGATCGAAAACACACCAGCAAGTCCACCTCTGAATGGCTGAAGAAAAACAAAATGAAGACTTGAGAGGCCTAGTCAAAGTTCTGACCTGAATCCTATTGAGATGCTCTGGCATGACCTTAAAAAGGCCGTTCATGCTCGAAAACCCTCCAATGTGGCTGAATTACAACAATTCTGCAAAGATGAGTGGCCAAAATTCCTCCACAACGCTGTAAAAGACTCATTGCAAGTTATCCAAACGCTTGGTTGCAGTTGTTGCTGCTAAGGGTGGCCCAACCAGTTATTAGGTTTAGGGGGCAATGACTTTTTCACACAGGGCCATTAGGTTTGGATTTTTTTCTCCCTTAATAATAAACACCTTCATTTAAAAACTGCATTTTGTGTTTACTTGTGTTGTCTTTGACTAATGTTGAAATTGGTTTGATGTTCTGAAACACTTAAGTATGACAAACATGCAAAAAAAAAAATAGGAAATCGGGAAGGCGGCAAAGACTTTTTCACACCACTGTAAGTGACTTGAAACAAAAACGTCTCTAAACACATCAACTGAGTTAGAACAATCTCTAGTACAAACGTGAGGTAATAAACTCAAACGGTAAAGTTGTGTACTTTCGGGTAAATGACGGACTTCTGCTCTTTAATTCCCGCCTCTGCTCATGGATCTGCAGCATTAATTGGCGAAATCCCTCCAAATCAGTGGTAGGAGAAGGGCAGAAGAAGCAAAACGCTCTTCACTAGAGTGCAACAAAACAACAATACACCAACAGCATACTAATACCATACCTCAGGCAGTGCTGTAGAGTGGGTTTGCTGTTTTGAGTCTGTTTATGGCCGCAAAGTCTGGAGTTAAAAGAAAGATTTGTATTTCCTAATGCAATGTATTATAATTTTTAAGAATTCAGCCATTAAAGCAAATGGTCACTGAACGGATAGAAACTAAACCGCACATACCTGTATTTGTTAGCAGGTATGATGGGGAAGTACCATGAACAAAAGTCCCTTATCGTAAGAACACTGGCTTTAAGCAGAGATATGCTGGTACAGTGGAAATAATGTACCTTAGTACTTTTAGCTGCGTAATTTAGCTGAAATTAATGGTCTTGACAGGTAATTATGACAACAGATTAAAAGATAGATGAAACCTATTATTCACCTGGACTGAACGTGTTTCCATGCCTATGATATATAATACCCATCATAATGACATTAAAGATGCAGTTATACTCTGCATTCAAACTTCCACTATCCAATTTCCCATACAGGTTTTTCTCTAAACTCCAACCTAATAGACAAACCACTAGCTCCCACTACAATAAATACCGTCTCAAATATATGATATGAAATTCTGAATTACAACCAGAGTATGTGGATATCATTGTTGCACTGAAGAATATGACATCTTGCCTCTTCCATCGTGAGTGACCAAAATCTTACTCAAGGCATTTCAGTTAAATATACATTCACCCATCACCTATTAGGTACACCTTCTTGTTTTTACACTCATTGTTCATTTTATCAGATTCACTTACCATATAGGTGCACTTTGCAGTTCTACAATGCCACACTACTCCATCTGTCCACTCGCTGTGCACTCTGTTAGACGCCTATTAAATTAAACAAGTCAGAGACAGTAGCTCATCTGTTGCTGCTCAGTTTGTGTAGTCACCCTCTAATATGCTCACAGGATGCTCCCTACTGAATGTTTGTGGTTAGGTATTTTTGGTAAGTCGACTATTTTCAGTCCAGCGGTGACACTGATGTGTTAAAAAACTCCAGCAGCACTGCTGTGTCTGATC
This sequence comes from Ancistrus triradiatus, assembly GCA_025084515.1. Lineage (NCBI taxonomy): Eukaryota > Metazoa > Chordata > Actinopteri > Siluriformes > Loricariidae > Ancistrus > Ancistrus triradiatus. Next base: position 28,452 of record JAJAGP010001151.1, read on the forward strand.
AAGTCATACCAACACGCACTAAGACAGCCCCACCACATCAGTGTCACTGCAGTGCTGAAAATGATTCAGTACCTGATGTGGTCCCCTGGGGGTCATGACCATTCGAGATCAGAGTAAAGGGGACTAACAAAGTATGTAGAGAAACAGATGGACTACAGTCTGTAACTATAGAACTACAAAGTACATCTGTATGGCAAATGGAACTGATAAAATGGACAGTGAGAGTAAAAACAAGGAGCAGCATCTAGCACTAAAACAAACAGGCTAGGATTGAAAAGAATATGTTTATTCAAGTTAAGTACATCCAAAAACATTAGCAAGCCAGTAACCTTGTACACATAATAAGAAGCATTATATACAGTGGGGCAAAAAGTATTTAGTCAGCCACTGATTGTGCAAGTTCTCCTACTTAGAAAGATGAGAGAGGTCTGTAATTTTCATCATAGGTACACTTCAACTATTTGAGACAAAATGAGAAAAGAAAATCCAGGAATTCCACATTGTAGGATTTTTAAAGAATTTAATTAAGGGAACAGGACGACTGATCCTTGTTGAGGTAAGAATGAACAAGGCCATGTATCGTGAGATTTTAAGCCAAAACCTCCTTCCATCAGTGAGAGCATTGAAGATAAAATGTGGCTGGGTCTTCCAGCATGTCAATGATCCCAAACACACCGCTCAGGCAATGAAGGATTGGCTCCGTAAAAAGCATGTCAAGGTCCTGGAGTGGCCTAGCCAGTCTCCAGACCTCAACCCCATAGAAAATGTGTGGAGTGAGTTGAAAGTCCGTGTTGCCCCAAAACATCACTGCTCTAGAGCAGATCTGCAGGGAGGAATGGGCCAAAATACCAGCTACAGTGTGTGCCAACCTGGTGAAGACTTACAGGAAATGTTTGACCTCTGTCATTGCTAACAAAGGTTATGTTACAAAGTATTGAGTTGAACCACATTTATTGATCAAATACTTATTTTCCACCATAATTTCTGTCTTTTATAGGTGCCATTAAAACAGGTAACAAATGGAGGACAGAAAAGCTTCTTAAAGAAGAAGTTACAGGTCTGTGAGAGCCAGACATCGTGCTTGTTTGTGGGTGACCAAATACTTATTTTCCACCATGATTTACAATTGAATTCTTTAAAAATCCTACAATGTGGTTTCCTGGATTTTTTTTCTCATTTTGTCTCTCATAGTTGAAGTGTACCTATGATGAAAATTACAGACTCTATAATTTTTCTAAGTTGGAGAGCTTGCACAATCAGTGGCTGACTAAATACTTTTATGCCCCACTGTATATTATATATAGCATTTCCACCTTACAGTTTGAACATTGTACATATATATATATATATACACACGTATATATATATATATATATATATATATATATATATATATATATATATATATATATGAAAACACTGTCATTAGCTCTGGTTTCACAAATCCAAACATCAACTTTGAAGCATGATCCAATTTACAGAATTAAGATTCAAATCGGATCGTTTGAATAATTCATTAAAAAGGCCCAAATTCATGGGAGCACCAGGCTAGTGAATGCTTTATACTGAAAGTAGTAAGAGTTAATCTACACACACTAGCTTGACAATGCTTAGACCCTACATTTCAAAATCCTTCAATATTTGATGCAGCATCATGATACATTTTATTCAGGTGGTGTTGGAGTGGTAGTTTTGTCACGCCGTCATGGCCTCTTAATGAAGTCCACTTGGAGTGAAAACTTTCCTGCTTGTCAGCTCTTCTTGCTTTCATTTTACATTTTATTAGCACACGCTACTGATTTACACTCATCGTTCACTTTATTAGGTACGCCTCCTTCTTTCTGTACTCACTGTCCATTTTATTAGGCCAACTTACCACATAGATGAACTTTGTAGTTCTACAATTACAGTTCCCGTTTACTCTGTTCTCTAATGGTCAGGACCCCCACTAAACCAGCACAAATCAAGTACTATTTGGGTGGTGGATCATTCTCAGCACTGAAATGACACTGGACAGGTTTCCATCCAGGCTTCCATGTTCATTTACAAAATTTCAAATGGAAAGTCCTGCTTCCATCCACTGCAGTTATGCAAAGAAACATTAGACGATGTAGGCTAACACAATGAGGGGTGGCATTGAAACCAACAAGAATGGAGGAATTTAACAGCATTTAACGTTTAGCGGAATAGTCTTTACAGCCATTTACAATCCTTTTGTGGCTTTTAACACTGGGCAGAAAAAGCAGTGACCCAGCTAATGAGGGCTTAAATGTGTTGGTTCGCCTGGCAGCGCGCATGACGCGACTGTCTTTAAAACATCCCACCTCTTCATTCATTCATCCGCGTAATCAGGTTGAAAGAGATTTCTTTAATCATTTTAATCATTTTGTCATTATAGTTTTAACAGGCACATTCACATTCAGTCAGGTCGACTATTAAATCAAATCTACAGTGGAATATTAAGGGAGGAAAAAATCCAAACCTACATGGCCCTGTGTGAAAAAGTGATTGCCCCCTAAACCTAATAACTGGTTGGGCCACCCTTACGCAACAATTCCAACCAAGCATTTCTGGTAACTTGCATTGAGTTTTTAACAGCGTTGTGGAGGAATTTTGGCCACTCATCTTTGCAGAATTGTTGTAATTCAGCCACATTGGAGGGTTTTCAAGCATGAACGTCCTTTTTAAGGTCATGCCACAGCATCTCAATAGGATTCAGGTCAGGACTTTGACTAGGCCACTCCAAAGTCTTCATTTTGTTTTTCTTCAGCCATTCAGACGTGGACTTGCTGGTGTGTTTTGCATCGTTGTCCTGCTGCAGAACCCAAGTTCGTTTCGGCTTGAGGTCATGAACAGATGGCCGGACATTCTCCTTCAGGATTTTTTGGTAGACAGCAGAATTCATGGTTCCATTTATCACAGCAAGTCCTCCAGGTCCTGAAGCAGCAAAACAGCCATAGACCATCACACTACCACCACCATATGTTACTGCTGCTATGATGTTCTTTTTCTGAAATGCTGTGTTACTTTAACACCAGATGTAATGGGACACACACCTTCCAAAGAGTTCAACTTTTGTCTCATCAGTCCATAGAATGTTTTCCCAAAAGTCTTGGGGATCATCAAGATGTGTTCTGGAAAAATTGAGATGAGCTTTAATGCTCTTGGGGTAATTTTGGTCGACCGGCCACTCCTGCAAAGATTCACCACTGTTCCAAGTCTTCGCCATTTGTGGATAATGGCTCTCACTGTTGATCGCTGGAGTCCCAAAGCTTTAGAAATGGCTTTATAACCATTTCCAGACTGATAGATCTCAATTACTTTCTTTCTCAATTGTTCCTGAATTTCTTTTGTTCTCGGTATGATGTGTAGCTTTTAAGGATTCTTTTGGTGTACTTCACTTTGTCAGACAGGTCCTATTAAAGTGATGTCCTGATTGAGAACAGGCGTGGCAATAATCAGGCCTGGGTGTGGCTATATATATGTGCGTGTGTATAGGGAATACATCTTCTAAATTATGAGGCCAGTCCCAAATTGAGCAAGCCTAGGGTGACAGAAGGAAAAACTCCCTAAACATTATAAGGAAGAAACCTTGGGAGGACCAAGATTCAAAAAGGGACTCTTCCTCCTTGGGCAGTTAGAAATTATTTGTAAGAATGAACTAAATCATATAATTAATAAGTGGTACAGTGGGTAGCACCTTGCATCCAGGATCTTCTTGCTGTGATGTGACAGTGCTACCCACTGAGCCACCGTGCTACCCCATCAATCACAGCTTGATGCGTCATTGCTTATTCGAAAAAACCTTTCCCGTCACCTTTTTGTGCATTTCAGGTTTAGCGCTATTCTAACTTTTCCACCTTGTTCTAGCATAAAACTCTTGTTGTGATATTTGCGTGTTATTCTTTGCAAAATTTCAAAATTCGCCAAAACTTGGTGGATGGAAAACCCGATGTGGTTGTGGTGTGTTAGTGTGTGTTGTGCTGCTATGAGTAGCTGTAGTATTTAAACACCTCAATGATACTGCTGGGCTGAAAATAGTCCACCTACCAAAAATGTCCTGCCACCAGCATCCTGTGAGTGCAAAACGAATTGTGCTACAACAGAGGAGCTACTGTCTCTGACTTTACATCTACAAGGTGGAGCAATACGGCAGATCAGTGTCTAATCTACGAGTGCACAAGGAGTGAACAGTGTTTAAACGCTCTAGCAGCACTGCTGTGCCTGATCCACTCAGCACAACACACACTAACACTCCACCCCCACATCGGTGTTACTACAGTGCTAAGAATGATCCACCACCCAAATAGTACCTGATCTGTGAAACAGTGGGTCACTGCAGAACTGCAAAATGCTTCTGTAAGGTAAGTGGAACTGAAAAAATGGACAATGGAGTCTAGAAACAAGGAGGTGTACCTAATAAAGTGATTGGTGAATGTATGTTGAAGTCATTTTGGATTGGGAAGACTGGAAATTTGAGATCAAGTGTCATCTTGACAGAAAATCCCTTTTGTTTTGTTTTTAAATCACTGTTGTTGTTCTTGTGTGTCTTTCTTCCTCTGTCCTTGCCTCACATGTTTGTGGTGGATCCTCAGTCTGAATTGCTGCAGCCAAACAGATTGCGTAACTCATCCATCACCATCACTGTGTTTATTAAACCACCAATCTGTCTTTCGACAGAGTGCAAGTTGTCTTCTTAATTAGCGTGAGTGACGGAAGAATAATAGGCCCCGCACAGGGAGTCACGTGACCTGATCACCTTTAGACGCCACCCACAATTAACCAACGCTTCTTACTTTCATTAACTACATACCATGCTATGGAGAACTATTTGATTTCCAGTTTAGTAACAAAACCATGGATTTGCCAGCGTAGTAGAAATATACACTGCCTGCTAATAAAATTGATGCTGTTTGGAATAATAGGAAGGCTAAATCTATACCCATCATGAAAGATAAGACTCAGGTTACAAACAAAGAGCACTGAACCCCCAGCACTGCCATCAACATGAAAGAAGAAAATCCAGGCAGAGGCAGCCTCTTGATCTTAAAATAAATTGAAAAAAAACCACTCATACATATCTCCAAGCTACCGTAGCACAAATGCGCAACGACTAAAAAACACAATGGGGGCACAGTTTATAGAAAGCTGTTTGTCGGGCATGGCTGAAAAACTGGGAAAGAATAGTTCACACACGCAACGACTGCATTCGGAAACAAAAGGATGTTTGCCAAATGAATATGACTAAGTCGCTACTTTGTGTTCAGTCTTAGAACAGACAAAAAACTCACATTCCCAATTCATGTCAGCAGCCATTATGCCAGTTTTTCGCCGTCAATTATCTTTAACCAGAATAAAAATACACACAGCAAAAGCTTGCCACTAAACAAAAAGACACACACAAACAAAAAGAAGAAAAGAAGCTGCAAAGATTTGGGACTTACTCGTGAAGGTGATGTTAAAGCCGCGGTCAGTGTAAGTGTGGTCTGTGAGAAATTCCAGTCGTGCCACATGTCCGCTGGTGGTGATAGGTGATGGCAGCAAGTCTCCAGAAAAGGTGCCCAAAATGGGTGACTCTGCTTTGCCTCCATCTTTGATGGACAGGAAGTCGAATTGCTTCTCCATGCTCAGATCGTTAAAAGCCAAGTTGATCCTACTCTCCGGTTTAGCAATGATCAGCCACACACAGTGCATGTTGTTGCCATACTCCTGAGGGTAGTTGGGTGACAGCAGGACTCCAGATGGAGTGGTGAAGTTGAAGAAGCAGGAGACTGAACAAAGACAAGAGAAAGAATAGAGAGAAAATGAGGAGAATGATCGAATGTTACATCGAATGTTCACAAAAACCAAAATAAAACTAAGTATATACTTGATCCACTAAGCATCAGCTGGTGAGTTCTGCATCGTACGTTATGTACGCAGCTGCAGAAATGGCAACAGTATTTCCAATCAGCCATAATGCAGCCTTTGGGGAGGGGTGACGGGACTATCAAAACTGTCACTTGACTGTCACTGTCAAAACTGATAGCAGTCTTGATGAAGGCTGATACCTGCTGGAGCAAACCTTTATAATTCTGTATGTGGGTTTATGTCAGTTGTCAGGAAGGGCTTATGTAGCTGTCATGTTAAAATAAAATGATCTGCTACTTTAAATATGAGCCAGAAAGAGTATGCACTTACACTCACGTCTATCAATTATGAATGTCTCTAATTCACGGAGTTCATTTTCCTTCTTTTCTCGGCACAAGTTAATATTTCTGGAAATGATGTAGATATTTATATAGTCGTTTTCTAACTGTTGTAAGTATTTTGTAATAGTTCTAAATATTTTCAGAAACGTCCCCCCTTCTCTTTCTTCCTTTCTTTCTTGCATTGCATTTCATTGCAATGTCAGCACCTGGATTTAACTAAGCAAATAGTTAAATAGTTAAACAAAAGAGCCTCTCATCGGATAATTACTGCATTGGCAATTATGTTTCAGCTGGCAACAAGTTATTTACCCATAACTGATGCAGTGAGTAGCTTCTCATATGTTAAACGACCATTTTGCAACTCTGGGCAGAAATAAATGTCTGGACATTGCAGAAGCAGTTCTGTCCAGAGTTGCATTCATTTTTCTCCAAGATCTTGTATTGATGATGGGAGATTTGGACCACTGCACAAATCTTCTCCAGCACATCCTAAAGATTCTCAATGGGGTTCAGGTCTGGACTCTGTGGTGGCCAATCCATGTGTGAAAATGGTGCCTCATGCTCCGTGAACCACTCTTTCACAATTTGACCCTTCTGAAAAAGATGAACATCTTTCACGTGGTTGTTTAACAAATGAGAAGCTACTCACTTCAAGACCATTGTTACCCTCCCCAGGAGTGGCCGACCAACAAAGATCACTCAAAGAGCAAGGCGTGTAATAGTTGGCGAGGTCACAAAGCACCCCAGGGTAACTTCTAAGTAACTGAAGGCCTCTCTCACATTGGCGAATGTTAGTGTTCATGAGTCCACCATCAGAAGAACACTGAACAACAATGGTGTGCATGGCAGGGTAGCAAGGAGAAAGCCACTGCTCTCCAAAAAGAAGAGCAGTCTGCAGTTTGCTAAAGATCACGTGGACAAGCCAGAATGCTACTGGAAGAATGTTTTGAGGACGGATGAGACCAAAATAGAATATTTGGTTTGAAAAAAAAAAAAGGGTTATGTTTGGAGAAAGGAAAACACTGCATTTCAGCATAAGAACCTTTTCCCATCTGTGAAACATGGTGGTGGTACCACCATGGTTTGGGCCTGTTTTGCTGCATCTGGGCCAGGACAGCTTGCCATCATTGATGGAACAATTAAGTCTGAATGATATCAGAGAATTCTAAAGGAAAATGTCAGGACATCTGTCCATGGACTGAATCTCAAGAGAAGGTGGGTCATGCAGCAAGACAATGACCCTAAGCACACAAACAGTTCTACCAAAGAATGGTCACAGAAGAATAAAGTTCATGTTTTGGAATGGCCAAGTCAAAGTCCTGACCTTAATCCAATTGAAATGTTGTGGAAGGACCTGAAGTGAGCAGTTAATGTGAGGAAACCCACCAACATCCCAGAGCTGAAGCTGTTCTGTATGGAGAAATGGGATAAAATTCCTCCAAGCCGGTGTGCAGGACTGATCAACAGTTACAGGATGGACCAGCCCATTTTTACATAAAGGCTCTAATCAAACCTCGCTCTGTAGCTCAAATCTTAGAGTCGCGAGTTTGGTCGACTGGACCAACCATACAAGATTAAAGGAAGACAAGCATCAAGAATATTCTCCATCCTGGCACCCAGGTGGTAGAATGACCTTCCACTGGATGTCTGAATGGCTGAGTCTCTGGCTATCTTCAAACGGTGACTAAAAACTCACCTCTTTACTCAGTGCTTAAGTGACTTAAGACTTAAATTGCACTTGCATATTTAATAAAATTCTATAAAAAGGCTTAGTCTTTCTTTGTGGACTTATCACCATCAAATCCTAACAGGAATTTAGTTGTCTGGTGCTGTTTATACTATTAAGAGGTTATGTCTATTAAGAAAAATCCAAAGCACTTCTGTGAGTCACTCTGGATAATAGCGTGACTTACAGAATTAACGTTAATAGAGAGAATTTTTTATGTACACAGAGACAACACAGATGTCTTTGCCTCTCTCTGAAGTTTCAAATACTCTCAACAAAGTTTGAAATCTCCGTAAACATGCAGGTGTACGAGACGTACAAGAATAATTCTAATAAATTCAACCTTTTTTTTTTTAAATTCCCCTCCTGCTCCTCAGCCTTACCCCTGTCTTCTAAAGCTGGGATTCATTTGCATGACCTAATTGCTGATGCTGCAATTACAGAGAAAAGCATTATTCATTTATCACTGAGAAACCAGTTCAGCGCAGCGGCAGTGCATTTAAATTAAATCTGAAATTGCAACACGGATTAAGTGCGAGTTTTTATTCATTCTTGCACAGCGGAAATCACTCACTCAAGGGCAATAATAAATATCTGTCAGTTGTTTAGACAGAGGTGAGCCCTACCCCACGTTTCAGAGAGTAGCTCAGGAAGGCAGCAGAACAGCTTTAAAGCTGTTTTTTGTAAACTGTAACTGAATGTGACTTACACACACAGCTGGGTTTTTTGGCTGACCACTGGTTGTTCTTCTGACAGGTGATGTTCTTCTTCCCCACCAACTCAAAGGCAGGTAGACACTCAAAATACAGCTTGTCTCCATGTCGGAACCCGGTTCCCTCTCTCTTTCCATAAGCTGGAATTCCAGGGTCTCCACAACCACCTTGGTCAATTTCTAACAAGGTGAGAGAAAGAATCACGTTAAACAAGGCTACAGAATCAGACCACACTGCTGCAAATGAGAGCATTAGAGTACTAAATAAAATAAGTAATAAAACCATCAAGACTGCCTAAAAAGGACTGTGGTGGCCTAGTGGTTAAGGTACTGGACTATGGACCAAAAGGTGCAGGGTTCAAATCCCACCTCTGCCAAGCTGCCACGGTTGGGCCCTTGAGCAAGACCCTTAACCCACAATTGCTTGGACTGTAAGATTGTATCAATTGTAAGTCGCTCTGGATAAGGGCGTCTGCTACATGCTGTAAATGTAAATGTAAAAAGAACTGGAAAGCAACAAACTGAAATAAAGAAGAGAGAAAAGAATGAATGTCCTTTTTGTTACGCAATGTGAGTAATTCAATAAGTGAGTAAAATTCATTAATCCAATCCATTCAATAAAAAACAAAAAACTGCACAGCTTAAATACGTCAAAGAAATCTGAACGAGCAAAAAACTGAATAACAGAAAAATTGCATAAGAGTAAAAAAAAACTATAACACATCTGTATTGTTAATGAAGAAAATCTAAGAAATACATAAACGCTAACAATGATGGCTAACACAAACTGTGCAATGACAGACGAGCTACCATCTCTGACTTGTCATCTACAAAGTGGAACAATATGGTACGTCTGTCTACCAGAGTGAAGATGGTGTTTAAAGACTCCAGCAGCACTGCTATGTCTGACCCATTCATACCAGCAAAACACACAGTGACACACCATCACCACATCAATGTCACTGAAGTCCTGACAATGATCCACCACCCAAATAGTACCTGATCTGTGGTGGTCCTGTAGGGGACTAACAAGGTATGTTGAAAAACAGATGGACTACAGTCTGTAGTTGTAGAACTACAAAGTGCTGTGACCACTAACAGGTAAATAAATAATAAGCAGAATATCAACTGTGTCTCCCCAAAGGGGAAGTAAAAATGATGTCTTCTACAATGTCAAGAGGTCTGAGCCTGAGAAAGGAGGAGAGAAAATTCAGATAGACACAGCCATGTGAAAGTCGCTGTGAGTTATTATTTTGGATCAAAAAAATATGCACAAAAACAGATGTCGGTATGACGAGACAGATCAAGTAGCTGTTGTCTATGCCACTGCATGTGATGTTACACACGCGTAGGTGTTATCAAACCACATTCAGGATCCTATTAAGGATTTAACCCGAATTTGTTCTGAGTGCAGGCATATGAAATGCAGATCAGATTTGTTTGGGTAGAGCAGCAGGTGATTATGTCCTAACTGCATCCGCATAAAAAGGCATCTCAGCATGCCTGAGCTTCAGAAAGTAGAGGAAGTGGGCGTGCTATAGCAGGGTTTTATTTGAGAAACTTTCATTTGCAAAAGTAATTTCTCCAGAGTTTCTCTGTTTGTCTCTCTCCAAGTCTCTCACTAAAAGCTTGTTGCTATGTATATACACACAGTACTGTGCAAAAGTCATTGGTGTAATGGCCATATATAACACATTGTGGATGACCGGACCCAAAAATTTCAAACTTGGATTTGTCACTCCATAATGCTTTTTTTTTTTTACTGATTTTTTCCTCTTCGTTCCAATCGTTGTGAGCTTTAGCATATCTTAGTATTTTGCATCCTAGTCTCCTTCTGAAAAATTGGTTTCTTGGCTGCTACACTTCCAAAAAGCTCATTCCACACCAAACTTCTTCCGACTGTGGACGGGTCAACTTGGCATCCCAATGAAGCTGCCAGATGCTGCTATTGCTCAAGTGTAAGGGGAGGTTACACTAAATACAGGCAGTTCCTTGGTTATGATGCAGATCCGTTCCTACAGCGTGGTGTAAGTCATTTTCATCGGAACTCAATTCTTAACATTAAACAATTTATAAAAATGAAAAAAAGTGAAGAATGCCTTACTGTCTGTGGGAGTTTCTACTTTATTTGAACGCTTCACAACAGAGGCGCTTCGTACCTACGTCTTAGAACTTCGGTTCCACGGTTTATATTTAATAGGAATAGCGTAGTAAGATTGGTTTGGTGTAAGACGACTGCGGCGGAACCCAGGGACAGCCTGTACTTGCCACTGTCGCCTATAGAAGCAGTTTTTTGTGATTGTGTAACACTACATACACATTTGTGTTTTCTGGTTGTACTCTACTAAACTACTACTAAAACAATTGTATATCTAATGCAATGGTGGCCTGAGACTTTTGTATATATATAATATAATATATCTATATATAGATATATATATATATATATATATGTGTGTGTGTGTATATATATATGATATATATATATATATATATATATATATATATATATATATATATAATATATATATATATATATATATATATATATATATATATGCAGGTGCAAACAAGACTAAGGTGACCACTTTCAAGGCCAAGGTTGAGCAAGACTGGTGTGAAGTAGACTTTCATTAGATTTTAGATCAGCTGAAGCACATTCTTTGGAGAATATGCATCAAACTGCACCATCTGGCAGTCTGACATGAATCTGAGTTTGACAGATGCAAGGAGAATACTATCTGTCTGAATACATAATGCCAACCATAAAGTTTGCTGGAGAAAGTGAAACAATCTGAGGTGCTGAGCGGAAATCTTAATACTACAGAGTTGTGCGAGTCCAAGTTTGTGAAAGGCCAAGAAGTTGAATCTGTTCATCTGGACATAGATTTTGTTGGAGAAACGTTTCGTCAATCATCTAAGTGACTTCTTCAGTGATGAAACGTTTCTCCAACAAAATCTATGTCCAGATGAACAGATTCAACTTCTTGGGTTTTTTTACCTGGATCATTGAGCATGCATCAAAAAGTTTGAGAAAGGCCATTTCTTCTTTCAGAATGCCAGTGTTTTATTATAAAGACTGGGGGCTCTCAGAACACAAACAAGTAGACCAACATCTTATCAATGACATCGTTTCAGAATGAGGTTTTCCACAAACACATATGGATCTGAGGTTTAGGTGCCCACATACTTTTAGGCATGTAGTATTCTTCCTACCTTTCAGAGCCTTCATCTGGTGGAAAATTAAAAGCCTCTCACTAAGATCAGACATGTCATGGACTTTCAAAATGCCTGGCACTTATTTATCCATTAAAATTTTTGACTGATTTATTATTCTGTCACTTTCCTGTTTTGCCTTTCACTAATTGAGATAGAAGTCATTGACGTGCTAGTGAAGGATTACTAATAATGCAGGAAGGCACGGGTGCAAAGAAATGTGAATGTTTTAAGTGGTTTTTTGGATGAAAATGTCATTTCATATCTGTGGTTCTTATCGAATTTTTTTTGTTTTTTACATAATTATGTTTGTTTTGCAGTTTTATGCGTAGTGACTACGTCACGATCCTCATGCACACTCTTCGTAGCTGAGTAAGTCTCAGAAATAAAAAGACCAAACCAGAAAAACCTGGGACAGTATGTAAAATGCCAATTAAAATGCAGACTTTCTAACATCGACTTATGTCATTGCAGAGAATATGAACCTGAGATATTTCATGTTTTGTCTGGCCAACTTCATTTCGTTTGTCAATAAACATCCATTCTTGCATTCAGGCCTGCAACACATCAAAAAAGAAGTTCGGATAGTAAAGCATTTACCACTTTGATTACCACTTTGACCAGACAAAACAGGTAATATATTGGGTTCAAATAGTATGCAATAAAATAAGCATCAAAGTAAATATTAGATTTTTTTATTTGTATTTTCTATACTGTCCCAACTTTTTCTGATTTGGGGTTATAGCTATACAGATAAACAGATATACACAGAATTAGACAACAAGGCAGGAAGATAGACAGATTATTTAATATCTACATAGGTTAAAAAGTAGTCTTTGTCCATCAGTGGCAAGTAAAACATACACAGCACATTTGAAATCCATACTCCGTCAAACAAGTTAATCCTGTCAGTCGAAGAAAAGGGTTGAATTGATCTCGAGAGTATGACTCTGCCTAATCTCCGTAGGCTCATCTAACAGAGCTGGTACAGCAATAATTCACACGCTTATTCATTCATTTATTCCCTAACGAGAAACCTGTGTTTTCACATTTCTTATCCTCAGGCATAATTTCAATGAGTGTGTTTGCATGCACTTAATAATCTGATAACTGCAGAAAATCAGATTGTCGGAAATTCGATCGGCGAGTTTACATGCACTTGGGTAATCAGATAACGGGAAAGCTCTGGGTTACATGACTCAGACAATAATTGGATTTCTACTTTGCAACCAGCCAATAACGTCACAGAAAGATGTGATGTAACCTTCAAACTTCAAAAATTTTCCTCAAGCATATACTGTGTTTGGGTCCTCCCAAAAGGCTATCCACTTGCTGTGTTTAATTCCAGGGTTGCCAGATCTCACAAGACAAACAAGCGCCAGTTATATGGAAACAAGCCCAAAAGAAGCAAAGACTCTTAGAATAAGCAGACCTGGTAACCATGTTGCTAGCCACTTCCAGGCTTTATTTGAGTGCATGTGCAGACTGAGAAAGCGTTAAGGGCATACATGCTCTGAGAAATTACTGAGTTACTGAGGTAAATCCAGCTCTTTCTATCAAATTTTTTATTCTGATTCCCAGACCTTAATCGGATCAGAGTATGTTTTTTACATGACCACTTGAATAATCAGATAACTGCAGAAATCAGATTATGATCGCATTACTAAATGCCTGTAAACGCACTTAATGTTAATGGCCATTGTGTATTTTATTGTATTTTTTGTTAGCGTTGATATGACTCAAAGCACCTTACCAGGAAATGTATGCACTAAAATATCACTGCACAGGCAGAACAAAAAGTTTGTAAACTTACTATATAAGTTTTCATGAATCCAAACTACTTAAAAAATGTATTAAATCAAGAAAAATGAGCTCAGATTAAAGTGTTGAAGATGTATGCCCCCTGGCATACACTCATATGCTTTGTCATAAAGATTGACTTAAAGTACTGCATATACAGTGGTGCTTGAAAGTTTGCGTACCCATTAGAATTTTCTATATTTCTGCACAAATATGACCTAAAACATCATCAGATCAGGGGTGCAAGGAGAAGGACACTACTCTCCAAAAAGAACATTGCTGCTCGTCTGCAGTTTGCTAAAGATCACGTCAGACGAGCCAGAAGGCTATTAGAAGAATGTTTTGTAGACGGATGAGACCAAATTAGAACTTTTTGATTTAAAAGAAAAATGTTATGTTTGGGGAAAGGAAAACACTGCATTCCAGCAGAAGAACCTTATCCCATCTGTGAAACATGGTGGTGGTAGTATCATGGTTTGAGCCTGTTTTGCTGCATCTGGGCCAGGACGGCTTGCCATCATTGATGAAACAATAAATTCTGAATTATATCAGAGAATTCTAAAGGAAAATGTCAGGACATCTGTCCATGAACTGACTCTCAAGAGAAAGTGGGTCATGCAGGAAGACAACGACCCTAAGCACACAAGTCGTTCTACCAAAGACATGGTATAGAAGAATAAAGTTTCATGTTCTGGAATGGCCAAGTCAAAGTCCCGACCTTAATCCAATCGAAATGTTTGTGGAAGGACCTGAAGCGAGCAGTTAAAATGTGAGGAAACCCACCAACATCCCAGAGCTGAAGCTGTTCTGTACGGAGGAATGGGCTAAAATTCCTCCAAGCGGTGGTGCAGGACTGATCAACAGTTACAGGAAACGTTTAGTTGCAGTTATTGCTGCACAGGGGGTCACACCAGATACTGAAAACACTCACTAATACGTAATATTGGATAATTTTTCTCAATAAATAAATGACCATGTATAATATTTTTGTCTCATTTGTTTTACTGGATTCTCTTTATCTACTTTTAGGACTTGTGTGAAAATCTTGTGTGGACTCATTCAATCTTGGTTGTGTGCAGCCAGTGAGGTATGTTTATATTCCATTGTGTGCGTTTATATTTTTTCTACAGTGTGTGTTATTGCTAATGTGTGCTTGTTCTGTACATTGTCATGTACTTAAGCAGCCCGGCGGTCTATTTGATGACTGTGAAGTGCAATACGTTTTAAAAAAGAATAAATCCATCAGTAACAAAATAACCACAGTGTTGTGTATTTCCTGAAAGGAGTTACGTTTATAACAGTTTAGCCTCCGGATGCTGTATAGATATTCCACTGTGATTTCAGCGGTATCTCTGACTTGTCTAGGTATCAACAGCTTTCTTGTGAAATTTCGTACATATAATATATATGTCGGTCATCGTCGTTTCTGTTTCATATGGTCATTAACCAGCACATACCTGTACGATAATATCAAAAACATTTCTAAATTAAAGCAAGCTACTTTATTACATCTCTCCATATAAATAAATATTTCAGAACAGTGATAGCAGGAGAAGAAAAACGCAGGCTACAAACTAAAATAAAAGATACTGCAGTAAGGATTAAGTCTGCATGTGCTAATTAAATGGAAATTATGGAAATAAGACTTTGGGGCATGTCAGATGGAAAGACAGAGAGAGAGACAAAGAGGTTACTTAAAAGTTTCTTATCGTTTTAATCTAGATGTGCTGTCTGCTTATTTTCTAGCTATAGTAATAAATACAAAAGAAGACTGAGGGATGAGTGCAGATCTAAAAAGTGACTCCTGAAATACAACATGCCAACTCCCAGTGGTAACTGTTAAATAGTCAAATATGGCCGTGATGAAACCACTGGTGTTTCCACTGTTCCCATTTCCATCTGGGGCGTGAAAAGACACTGCTGAACAAAGGAGAAATGATCATTCCTCATTCTGCAACGTTCACCTGAAAGAGCAGGATGTTTTCCCAATGAGGTGAAAAGAGCATGCTGGAACAGAGATGACCCATTCATGCCTGAAGAGAGGAACATGGATAGAGAGGAAAAAGTCCTTTTGAAAGAATGGGAATTTTGAAGAGCTTGAGTGGTGTTGTCATGGCAGACAAATACTCTGCGAGCATTTCAAGTGCCATCATTACAGAGTAAATCAAGGGAAGAATCTTAAGGAGAATGAGAAAGCCCCTCAAAGAAACCATGGGTCATGATTATAAAAGCCTTTTTCTTTTCTTTCATGCACAACTGAAGCAGATAAGGTGGGCTAAATAAAAAAGTACAAAGCTATACAAAAACAACAGTAGGAGTTACATTCATAACTGTGATACTGTTTTAATTCAAATCAAATACCATCTAATTGCCTGAATTAAAGAGCTGGATGTAACACTGGATGTAATTCCAGTGTCTTCAAAGATGTTTATATTTGCAACATTTACCAGATACCCTTAACCAGAGCGACTGATAACTACCACCTTACAAGATCTAATCCGAGCAGTGAAGGGTTACAAAAGCTTGGCAGTGTTGAGACTTGAACCTTCAACCTTCTGATCAACAGTAAAATACCTTAGCTGATGCACCAGCACGGTCTGTAATAAACCTGAGTCAGAATTTGGCAACCTCAAATATGCTAATTCATTCATTTATACATTAGTCGCTTTATCAGGGTCTGGCTGGCAGTGAGTCTAGAGCCTATCATGGAACCACTGGGTACAAGACTCCCACATATGGGCAAGTTCTTGGAGCCAGTCTACCTAATGGCATAATTTTGGAAAGTAACACAATGTACCCTAAGCTGAGTTACAGAGATATAGTACTGTGCAAAAATCTGAGGCCACCATTAGATTTTGTTATAGAAGTGGTATAATGACCATATGTAACATATTGTTGACAGCTGAACCAAAATTTTCAAACCTGGATTTGTCATTCCACAATACTCTTTTCCACCGACCCTCATTCCAATCTTTGCTATTTCATACAATAGCATACTGTTGAGGATAATGCTAAAATCTGTGTTGCAACCTTCTGTGGACCTGATTAGATAAATGTTCTTTACATCTGGCTACCATTTATTAAATAGCTGAGACCATCTTCACTTCACTTTTCCCGGTGAGGGTCGTGGGAACACTGATTCCTGTGACAAATGTGTGCAAATACATGAGTTAAGCCACTTTAAACTGCACGGTTTAAAAGCCTGATTTTGATGTCGCATGCAAAACTTGACCATCATCAAATAATTCTCTGACTGCGAGTTAAGATTGGCAGCCTTGTGATGCATAATGCGAAACGCTAGTACTACAGCTACCAAAGACAACTGACAAGAAAGATCTGGCACTGTTAGAAATTTTGGATTAAAACCCCAGAGTGTGACTGGAACTATGAGGCTTGCCTAAAAGCCACCAATAGCAAGACTGTAATGAATGATGGGAAACTCGGGGTACAAAGGTGCTAATGGAAAGAGCAAGATTCAAGCGAAACATGTCGGATTTAAAGGAAAAGCAGTTTGTAGAATTGTGGCAGCAGACAAAATGTTTTTCATGTCTCATCAGAGTTTTTATCATGACAGGTGCTCTGTCACGGGGCATAGAAAGAAACAGAATGGAAAGGTAGAGCAGATGAATTACAGCTTGCAGGTAACTAGCAAGCACAGAAGGATCTAGGTTATTTACCTTTATGACAGCATGAAATTATTTAATGCTTCCTAGCTCCTGCAAGCAGCATGTAGTCATTTTCTTTATTCACAGGTCTAGGGTTAGAAAATCTATCGTGTAATCAGACATGCAGAAGACATGGGGGAGAACAAGGGAGTGTGCCCTGTAATAATCCGCAAAAATCACACTGGCTTTAGATTACTGGATGGCAGGACGATATGGGGAAGGTTATATGTATAAAAACTCTAGCATATTTAAAGGTATTTTGATATCTGGTGTTTTAAAGGAGGTTTTAAGAGATGCTCCAAGTAATTACTTTTGGATTAAGAATAAAATAGTTCACTAAAGTAGATTTTAACAATAGCATATTCAGGAGTATTCCATATCAACTAAAAAGTCATTCAGGGGCGTCATCAGACCCACTTTACTGGGGCTCATGGCCCAGTAAAATGTTGCCATGCCCCAGTAAAATCACGTCAGTAAAAAGTAAATTTTATTTTAAAGCAAATTCACTGCAAGCTCTTCACTACAGCCATTAAACTACATTTCCCATAATGCCCTAGCAGATTTCCAAAAGATTGAGCAGCTAATGCTTTCAGAGGCAAGTTTCTTTAGGTTTCTTTATATATATATATATATATATATATATATATATATATATATGTATTTAGCTACTTAACTTATATAACCAGAAGTACATACTAGACCTCTAAAGCTGAGCAAGCATTAAACCAGCACAGGATCAGTTACATTAACATAAGCAAGATGAATACTACTAATAAAGGAAATACATTACAACCCCCCCAAAAAACCCATTCATCCATTCTTCATTTCTCATCCATGTCAGAGTATTGAATTAAATAACTTCTGTTTAGTGTTGTTGTGCCACTACGACTGATTGGCAAACAAAGGGCAATAGCTGTGCCCCTTTAAATGTGCCACCGTATGACAAGTAATCTACAAACAGCCCTACTGTCATTCAATACAGAATACACTCGTTAACACGTATCTTCTGGGGCAAACTGCTTTTTTGCTCAATGCTCCTCACTGGTATGACAATAGATGGAAACAGATACTGCAGCATGATTGCAATGAAGGAGAACCGTCATTTTCTGCGATTGTGAAATCACTTCAATAGTTAGATCCTCCACATACACTCGAATGGTACAATCCTATAATCATTTCTTTTCAATCATTTCAATGCACAATGTAGCCGAAACTGTACTGATTATCTCCTGACTGGAAACACTATATAGTATATTGTCAATCCAGCTGAATCCAACTCACCCTCATAGGACACCTTGAATCCTAAGGAGCCACTGGTGTCATCCGTCTTGAAATTTAACCACATCTGGTTACTGGTGCTCACAATCAGGTCAGGAGTGCTGGTTCCTGATAATCTGGGAATAGATTGGTAAATCAACGTGTTAAATGAGTCCTGATGTAATGCATACCAAAAGATGTGGGTGATTTGGAGAGTGCTTCTGGCTCACTAATTGAGCAAATTAGGCCATTTTGGGCCTTTGGACACCCAGAAAGAGAGAGTGAAAAAAGTGAGAGTGTGGGTCTGTGAGAGAGCGAGACAGATCACCCGGAGATATCATAGCTCTCAGCTGCCACAAGAACACTTGCAGCTCTGCCAAAGAGCACACATAAAACAGCATCTATAAAACTTTATGTACACCATAAATTCCAGCACAATTAATAACAACGCTCTAAAAAACATTCCAGAGCATCTGTTTCGGCAAACCGCATTACGGGTATCAATATGCAGGTTTTTTTTTTTGATCTTCTTGTAACACCCAGAGCCAAAGTGATTGGCGGCGAAGTGTAGAGTATTTCTGCCATACACTGCTACTCAGAGAGTTGATGAAACAAGGAGAAACAAAGCCAGAGAAGGAGGAGGAGGTACCAAGAGGGATGAATGAGTAGGAAATTGACAGATAAAAGGAAGCAAAGGAAAGGAGTGGTGAAATTTACACACCAAATGGGGAAGGAGAAGAGAGTAACAAGCAAAAGAGCACTAGTACTCACACATGAAAGACAGTCCTCTGATCCCCGATTACAGATCCATCGCCCACGGTTAGGGTGTCGTAGCCGCGCTCCAGATCAAAGTCCTCAAAGGTCAGCTTTATGACCTGCACAGACCCGTCAGCTCCATTGAGACACTCAGCAGCCATAACAGTGTTTCCAAATTCGTGAAATAAGCTACTTGTAAGCTCACCATTAATAAATGTTCACATATTGGTTTGAGATGGTTTGTATTAAACTTGGTGATGAAAAGGGGGTCTAACTAATCATACACCTCTGACTTCTGTCTGAAAAACCATGCATACTTAATTCCCTCAATCATTCCTTCTAACATCTAAATGGGGACTATCCAAAGCTTTTTATGGGACCTAAGCATTTGATTTTGGGGGTAAGGGGAGAGGGAGATATAAGGTTCAACAATAACGACTGCCTGGAGCAAGTAAAATACAACGTCAGGACAGCAGCATGAAAAATAACTCGCCTGCTTGGGCAAGTTCATTAGAGGTGGTGCACATTGTGTTAACAGGACAACATCACTGAGGGCAAAATCAATTCATTTGAATATTTACCCTATTTGAATATTTATACAGTTGAAAGTTGGAATTAATCCAAGTCCTAATAAAAGGAAAAAACTCGTGTTACAATAATAAGACGGGCAGAGCGTCCATTTCTTTTTGATAGCCCATTAAAGAGCACACAAAATGTGACTCTCCCCAAGAAGGATCAATTCGAGTGAACCGTGCCCCCATGAAAAATTTCTGAGCTTCTTAGAAGCCAGTTAAACATGTATGAGGCCAGACAAAACACAGCAAAAGCATTTCTTAAGACTGAATAAATTTACAAAGTCAAACTTTGCACTGATGTTGCTCCTCAAAGATTGGGTCCTGCAAGGATCGTACAATCAGCTCGATGCAATGGTCAAGTAGCCGGAAATGTAGCCCATGATAACATCATGTAATTGCAGAAACCTTTGCAATCACAGACCAAGGTGTCTGTTCATTTGCTTTACTGGAAAAAGCCTGAAAGTAATTGGGTTAATGGAAGGACCCTGCAGAGAAAACACCTCGAAAATAACTTGGTCGTCTGGTAATGTTCTGTGGCTAGACGACTCAAAACAACCTGTAAAACTCGGAACTGTAAAATATCACATATAAAAGGCACAGAGAACAGGCCCTGTATGCCAACACTATAGCCTCATTCCAACTGTGAAGCATGGTGCTTTTGTTATTAGGTAAGGCAAAATATTTGAATTTCAAAGGGTTGGTAAACTTTTTCACACAGCCTATTATCAGGGTTCTACATTTTTCTTTTTTGTGATAGACACATGAAATAGTCATTATATTACAACATAATCTAATATATAGTCTAATATAATAATATATAGTAAGATCGTGCATACAACAGATACACAAGCGCAGTGCACAGGAAAAACCCCAAACGAAAAAAAAGTAAGACAGCTAAAAATAAAAAAATAAATAAATAGTCCTGTTTAGTGCGCTGTTTTCAAATTGTCTGCCACAATTCCTAATGTTCAGAGACCGAGTCCTAATGAAAAATCTTATATAAATGCAAATTGCATTCTGTCCTATGGTAAACACACTAGATAATGAAAATTGCCAGGGGTGAGGAGGCAGCATTCTGGGTCAGATCCAGGATAAATGGAGTTTCAACTTGCTTTATCTTTTCTCTGCCTTCTTTTTTTTCCCATGCCTTTCCCAGCAGGTGAAGCCCACGCTTTCCTCGGGCCTCACAGGAAACAGGATGCGCGTTATTGATCGGCAGCTCTGTGGGTAGACAGCAAACACAGCTGACTCTCTGTGGGTTTCTGAGAGATTGTAATCTCGTGAGGTCTTCTGTCACAAAGCAGAGAACGTTGGAAGCGACAACGTGACATGCTGTGAACGCAGACCACTGGAACAACTCCGAATCTCTGAGAGTAACTGTACATATAAATTATATCAATACACTCTACAGACATGGTACACTGTAGAGATGGGCATGAGATACCGATAAATTAGATATTACTCATTTTACTCCTTATTAATGAGACATCTAATTTACCATCAGCCACCGAAACAGTATTTACGTATATAAAACATTTCGGCGGGATTTACACTCCTCATAGTACCGAAACATTACAAATTAGGGCATCTACTGACCTGTTAACATCCACAATGGATGTGTTTCTTTTCTTGTTCTATTAGATGCAAGTTCCTCATTTGACATGATATTTTACTAAATAGATTACAAAATATCATATATGCTAAAGGACTGGCATTTTCTTGGTTTATTTCTATTTGACCGACCAGCACCAGTTTGCTTATGTAAATAATTTATGCTCCGAACCCAAAAAAGTGAAGCACAGCGACAGGTGTCAGTGTTGGGCATGTTATCATTTCCACCGGACATGATCTACTATATGCAGCTGAGAGACCCAAGGTAAACGAGGGAGAGTATCTTCTCTAAAAAACATAAATACTGTTTCATATTTTATGATATTGTGCAAAATATCATGCAGGGCTTGCTGTCAGAAAACACAAAGCTGGTCTTCGTCAGGCCAGCTGCAGCTATTCAAACTGTATAAGACCCTAAAGGCACAGCAAGTCCCTATTTCAGTATCAGCTATTAAGAAAGTAAGTCAACGCCTTGAAATAACAGGTGATGTTGCAAGAAAGTAAGGACCTGGATGGCCCAAAGGCTCTTCACTTGCTGAATTTACAGTTCTCAAAGACAAACAAAAGCCTGTAAACTGTCAGCAGAATTCAAACCCGTATTAGACAACCTTTTGGGTACGAAGTTTTGTTAGAAAGCCATTGCTTTCTAACAAAACATCAAGGACAGAATGAAGTTTCTGGCAGAATATAGATAGTTTGATTCAGATTGGTTCAGCAGAGTTGTGTGAACTGATTATGATTTGAGATGTTTTGATGGTCCAGAGAGGTGTCACTGATGATCTGGTGAGTAATACAACAGGAAATGCCTCTCTATTATCATTAAGCGTGGAGGTAGAGGTGTTATGATGCTGGTACTGATGAGCTGCTTCATTGACAAAAGTCAAATAATGTTTTGGAGTACAAAAAAATACTGCTTATAAAAATAAGTTGCTTCTAAAGAGGAACGATCACGTTATTTTTCAAGAACACAATGTTCCTGCTCACACTTGTGGAGAGCCAGTGTGCCATTGCCATTGAGTGAAACAAGGTGGAGCTTTATTCCTGTAAAAAGCTGCCTGTAAGTTTACCCACAAGACTTAAACAATTAAGGAAAACAAAGGACACGCAATTCCATACTAAGTTAGTGCAGTTCTTGGTAATTGGACAAATAATTGCTGCTGAGACTATTAAAAGCTGGGCTCATCTATCTATCTATCTATCTAGAGAAAGAAACTGTAATGTTTATTACTTTTTCTTAGTACTTGGAGGTAAGATTTCATGCATACTTCATATGATCTGAAATACAAATTAAGCATACAGAGGTACCTCAGTTCTTGACCACCTCGAAACTCGTTGAATTCGGTTCTCAACGCATTTTTTTTACTAGAAAGATTTGTCTCAGTTGGTTGCTTGGTACACGGAGCACCTTTTTGACTTTTCAGCCGGAACTCCATTCACTACACAGTGATTCAGATTCACAATAGCTCTCGCTCAGAGAAGATCTGCGCTGTGTTCATAGTGTTTTTCTTTATCTTTACATCTTCAGTACAAATAAGTTTCAATGGGTCCTGAAAAGGTTAGTTTAAAAGAGCCAACCGAACACAAAACATCAATTGAATGCTCCAGAACACAGGCCGCAGTTAGGTAATCAAGAGTGTTTTGCACTTTCAATTCATTACTCACTAAATTAAATGCGAATTTTCAACACTATTATAAAACAAGATGTGTTAATGATTTTGGCAAACTGTAGATTAATGTAAGTGTTTTACACATAAACTTATTTATCCTTACAAATCAGGATTGAAATCTCCATCTACAGACGTCATAATATAACTGCAGTCATTTATGGTGGACGGGAAAATGCGAATAAGAGGCCAACTTTAGCCCCTCTCTGCTATGATACACCAAACACTCATTAAACTCCTCAGTTCATGATACATTTAACTCATGATGGATTTGTCGGAACATATCCCCTTCGAAAATCATGGAGCACCTGTACAATACAACTCCATTAATCCATATAAAGCCTTATTGTTTCCACCCCCATGTTTCACAGTAGGTATGGTGTTCTTGGGATGCAACTCAGCATTCTTCTTCCTCCAAACATGACGAGTTGAGTTTTTACCAAAAAGTTCTACTTGGTTTCATCTGACCACATGATATTCTCCCAATCCTCTTCTGGATCATCCATATCCTCTCTGGCAAACTTCAGACAGTCCTGGACATGTACTTAAGCAGGGGGCCATGCCAGGCACTGCAGGATCTGAGTCCCTCTTGGCGTAGTGTGTTACTGATGGTAGCCTTTGTTACTTTGGTCCCAGCTCTCTGTAGGTCATTCATCAGGTCCCTCCGTGTAGTTCTGGGATTTTTGCTCACCATTCTCATATCATTTTGACCCCACGGATGAGATCTTGCGTGGAGCCCCAAATCGAGGGAGATTATCAATGGTCTTGTATGTCTTCTATTTTCTTACAATCGCTCCCACGGTTGATTTATTCACACCAACCTGCTTGCCTGTTGTAGATTCACTCTTCCCAGCCTGGTGCAGGTCTACAATTTTCTTCCTGGTGTCCTTCGACAGCTCTTTGGTCTTGGCCATGGTTGAGTTTGGAGTCTGACTGTTTGAGGCTGTGGACAGGTGTCTTTTATACAGATAACGAGGTCAAACAGGTGCCACTAATGCAGGTAACGAATGGAGGACAGAAGAGCTTCTTAAAGAAGAAGTTACAGGTTTATGAGAACCAGAAATCTTGCTTTTTTGTGGGTGACCAAATACTTATTTTCCACCATGATTTTAATTCAATTCTTTAAAAATCCTACAATGTGATTTCCTGGATTTTTTTTTCATTTTGTCTCTCATAGATGAAGTGTACCTATGATGAAAATTACAGACCTCTCTCATCTTTCTAAGTAGGAGAACTTGCACAATCAGTGGCTGGCTAAATACTTTTTTGCCCAACTGAACCACTGTATTGTCATTTTTTATTTTGTACCCGATTACCTTCATTAACTCAGCCTGAGCTAAAACAACTGGAAGCTAACATACATACAACTGCACGCTGATAATTCAACAGTATCAGCCCTTACACGTGTAGCTACTTTGGCGTTTTCCTGTGTAACAGTGATCCAATCATGTGGAACTGGAAGTCTAGACTCATGTGGAGATGGTGAGAGGGATTCATGTGTGAGAGGCATAGCTAGCAACCCCCTGCCAGCTCCACACACATCCTCCCTGCTGTTTCATTTTCTGTTTGTGCATCTTTCTCTACACGTTCAACAGATATTCATGGTAGAATCTCAAATAGCTCTCTAAGAGCTCGCATGTTTGCTTACACTCTCATTGCATGTGTTTAGATCGGTTTAGTTTAATTTAGTTTTCATGTCGCGACTAGCTTCCATCAGATATACTTCAGCATTAAGAACACTAGTTCACACTGTGGCCGACACACATCGTGCTCTATTAATTTGACTGATGTATTTTTCCACATGGCTTAGTACTATAACTGATGTCAACCCACGTGAGGTCTTTTTCCCTTTGGCCTAGCTTTACTGAATATGAAACGTATTGTCAGGTGCATTTCACATGGCGCCGGGTTTGCCCCCGTGTCTGCCCCCACATCTCCTCCAGGCGTCATTGTGGCGACACAAAAATAGAATGTCATTACAATTGCAAAGACCAAGAAAAGCCGCGCTCCATCTTCATCTGTGCCGAACCCAGGCAGTGTAAACTCCCGTCCTCCCTCTCCCCTCTGAGCCGGTATGATAAGAGAAGAGATTTGTAAAGCCATTTGTTTGAGCCCAGAGAGAAATTTGGCAAGCAAGCAGGAGTGTGGCCTTGAACTGGGCTCCAAAGTCAAAGTTATGGCTTCGTCAATTCCATAATTGCACACTCAATGAAGCAACCACCTGCTCATTCACTAATCCGTTTTCATCATCTTTATCATTCATTTTCCTTGCCTCGATCGCGTCATCAATATCCACGTCATCCTATCAACGTCAATACACAATATCCAAGGACCATTGATTTTCCATAAATCAGAACAAACGAGTGGTCGCCCGACTGCCACGATGTCAGAGAGCACACGCTGTTTTACTCGGGACGTACCTTGGAGGGATCCGAAGCAGTAATGATCCAGGTGCAGTTGGCATTGTTATCGTACTGGACTGGAAAGTTCGGAGACGTAATGACCCCACTAGGGCCTCGAAGCTGGCCCCCACACATGGGTGCTGCAGGATGGAAAAAATATTGAGAAATGAATTAGAGAGACAAACACTTGCGTCTACAACCTTATCTCATACGACTTTACACAAAGAATAACTTCCCAAAGAAAAACTGATAAATGAAACACTATGTAAATATCTGTTTTTGTCTTTTTCATAACCATAACAAGATCTAGTCTAAAACAGACTGACACTGCCCTTGACAGCAGTCTATAGAGAAATCCCACAATATCACCTCAATTTTTAAAATAAATATAACTGTTTCATCTTCAGTTACTGGAAAAATGACGTGTACATAACTATCATAATTTACATTTACAGCATTTAGCAGATGCTCTTACCCAGACCGAACTGCAACTGATACAACCTTACAATCCAAGAAATTGTGGGTTAAGGGCCTTGTTCAAGGACCCAACAGTGGCACCTTGGTAGATGCGAGATTTGAACCCTGGACCTTCTGGTCCACAGTCCAGTAGCTTAACCGATAAGCTACCACAGAACCATAATCACTACAAAACAGTCAGGAAACATGTAGGACTAAACACAGGATTAAATACTTCATCCGTTTACATTAAGCTTGCCCATGTGGTGTTAACGAATAATTTGGAGTCACACGGCATCCACATTTGTGCAAAAGAAATGAAGGTGAACTTATAGCTTTAAAAGTAACTGGGGCAAATCAAACACTGGAAGAGTGGGACACCATACCAAAAAAAAACAGTATTGTGTATTAAAAAATCTAGAGAACTACTGAATTGGTAGAAAGATATCCATCATTTATAATAAATCATTTAACATACTGTAGGCAAAGGAGTAAATGCTGCCTATCCATACCACCACTTTATTAGGTACATCTCCTTGTTTCTACACTCCACATAGAAGCACTTTGTAGTGACTGTAGTCCATATGTTTCTCTACATACTTGGTTATTCCCCTTTACTCTAGTCTCTAATGGTCAGGACCACCAAAGGACCACCACAGATCAGGGTGGTGGATCATTCTCAGCACTGCAGTGACTGATGTGGTACTTTCAGTGTGTGTTGTGCTAGTATGAGTGAATCAGAAATAGCAGTGCTGCTGGAGTTTTTTTTTTCCACTGCTCAACTGAATATAGTCCATCTACCAAAAATACCCAGCCACGTTCATCCTGTAGCCAGCATCCACTGAGCACTGATGAAGGATTAGAGGATGACTAATGCAAGTTGTGCAACAACACATGAGCTACTGTCTCTGACTTTATATCTTAAAACTGGAGCAATAGGGTAGCTGTATCTAATACAGTGCATAGTGGGAGAACGGAGTGTTTAAAAACTCATCAGCACTCCACACACTCTAACACAACCACCACTACATCAGTGTTACTGCAGTGCTGAAAATGATCCACCACCCAAATAGTACCTGATCTTTAGTACTCCTGTGGGGGTCCTGACCATTAGAGAACAGAGTAAAAAGACTAACAAAGTAGTAAATGGAGAGAACGAGATGGACTACAGTCTCTAATTGTAGAACTACAAAGTGTTTCTATATGGTAAGTGGAACTGATAAAATGGACAGAGTGTAGAAACATGGAAGTAAACCTAATAAAGTGATCAGTGAATGCAGATAAAGCCATGTCGTTAAAAAATATATTTTTAATACAATAAAAATGTAAGCTTCCACCATTTTAGCTGATAGAACAACGTTTTGTTTGTATATGCCATTAATAAATCAGGGTCTCAGTGTAGAGCATTGTATCTTGTTCCTTAAATAAACAGTTTTTTTTTCTTTAAAATGCATTCATTGTCTTTATCTAGTAAACATAATATCTAATATTACACAGTCTCATTTCATAGCCATTACTCAATTCAAGCAAATCAATTGTAGTAAATCAATTGTGCACTCATGACTCATTAATACATTCTTAATTAATGCAGTCTAGCTTTCGTGGGTACATTACTACCGCTTGCACAAATTAAGTAAGATGTGTAATTGCAATTATACATCAGACATGTTTTATGCAACATAAGAAAGGCCTACCGAAAACAGCCAAGTCAGTTTTTGAACAGCTTTACCTCCTCGAGCTAATGAACACGAAAAGAATCATGAAATCCCCACCTCAGACTAACACAACAACATTGTGGGCAGATCTGCAGTTCCCAGTTGTGTTCACCAAACAATCTCTTCAGTTACACCAAGTTCAATCAACTGAACCTCAGAGTGTTCTAATGCAACCTGGCAGTATTGTCAAAGATTAAAGCAGAGCAATCACAAAAGCACAGCCTTGGGCAAGAGCCAATATTTGGAAAATTACTGTAACTATTATTTTCCAAGTTGCCAAAAATGATTTATTTCAGGCTGTTGTTTCACCTACAACATCACGTGGCGTGAAGTTGGAGAGGGCTTTTAAGGTTTCCAAACTTTTGGAGGCAATTGACTTTCGGTGACTTTCTATTAAAAAATTTCCTTCTTTTGGGCACCACTCGTGTCCTTCAGAACGACTTTAGAGCCCTCCCCAAAGAGAACAGCTCATTGCTTAATGAGAAGGGAGTGCACAGGCAGTGCCTTTGCATTAAATGGCAGCGTGTGCAGGTCTGGGACTAGCTGCAGTTCTCTTAATGACCTTACATACATACATACATATACATACGCACATACCCCTCCTTTAAATATATGAGGTAGACGCCCAAAGTTAATTAACATCATGGCCCACTGACCACAGCTTTCACCTTGGTAATATGATATGTATAATCTCAGGTCTTTGGTTACACTTAATTTCTCTAGAGTTAATTTGCTTGTTATGTTAATTCACAATCCTGCTTTTTTCTTACTACTGGTCATTGCTTAGGTCAAGTTAATGTTTGGATTAATGGAAATAGCTACAATGCAACAACATACAGATCTAAAACTCCCCTCTAGAGCAACTGCTAGACTCTGTCTGTACATGTATGTCTATCTTCTGTATATAGCGGATCCAGTATTTTGTAAGGAATGCAAAAATACTAAATATGATATAATAAGCATTTTATCAAGTAGAGCAAGAAAAGTAAAGTCATCTACTTTTGTAATCTGAGCCTGAACTGCGTCAGACAAAACAATCTACCCAAAGCCTGGAGCTATACTATTAGTTTTTGGGTTTTTTTTCCAAAACAGTAGGAGGTTTTTAATTGTCCATCAATCAAGGGTGGGTAGAAAGAATGCGTAACTGCATACATTGTGTTGTATGTTCAAACACTGTTGTATGTTATAAGCTCTCCTTATAGGCACAGCACTTTGAGTTTACAAAATGCCCTTAAACCAACTTACAGACTTACATTAAGGATTTAAGTTTCATTTATCACTTAAAAAAATATATCTAACACTGAGTGCACTTAATTGCGTAATAAACATAAAATCCAATTTCGTCAGTAATCTGATCAAAGAGTTTACATGCATTTGGGTAATCAAAGGGAAAACTCTGGGTTTAAATGAGTTTGCTTTACCAGCAAATATGATTTTTGGGTGTTTTTATGGTTCGTAATAGTTAGAGCTTAATTGTTACAGCTTTCTATATATTGCTGCAAAGATGAAGATGAGCCATTTTGTGAGTGCTCCAGGGTTGCCAGATATCATGAGAAAAACAAACAACCAAACAAGCATTCCCCAAACAGGCAACCAATTACAATGTAAGAAGTGATCGCTTGATCAGTTACATAATAATAATAATAATAATAATTCCGTTCGTTTATGCAATGTCTTATCCACTCAATCTTATCCGCTAGTCGCAGGAAAGCCGTGGCCCAGTCGCCACAGGGAGCAAAGCAGGAACAACCCTAGACAGGGTGCCAATTCATCATAGGGCACACACTAAGGGCACTTTGGAAACACTAATTAACCTAACACGCATGTCCTTGGACCATGGGAGAGTCTGGGATTGGTATCAAACTGGGTATCTCGGAGCTCTGACAGAACATTTACATTTACAGCATTTAGCAGATGCCCTTATCCAGAGCGACTTACAATTGATACAGTCTTACAATCCAAGCAATTGTAGGTTAAGGGTCTTGCTCAAGGACCCAACAGTTGCAGCTTGGCAGAGGTGGGATTTGAACCCTGGACCTTCGGGTCCAGAGTCCAGTACCTTAACCGCTAAGCTACCACAGTCCACAGTGCTAACAACTGCACCACTGTGCCACCCACAACAACAACAATGTATATTATCCTTTAAACAAAACCAACTTGCAGGAATAGTTGAGAGAGAGACAGGATTAAGAAGCAAGCCCAAATAAGCAACTACAATTTATGGTCTGCAAAGCCAAGGCGCAATCTAAAGTCCGTTTCAAATCAACAACTACACATCATACAAGGGTGACTGAGCCTGCTGGTCGGTTGCCCCATGCTTCTTGAACACCCTTCACAAACACTTAAATGTTCCACAGACACTGAAGTCTTTTCAAAATGGCCTAAAGGCATATTTATTCAGATGAGATTTTTGCTGAACTGTTTTACTTCCTGTTTTGTCATTTATAGCTATGGAAAAAATTGAGACCACTCTAAATTGTCTTTATAGAATAAAACAAAAATGTTCCATTTCACTCACACATACAGTACCTACAAATAGAACCAGAGAACCTGATATTTTGCAGCGGTCTGTTGTTTTTTACCAGAGCTGTACGCTTAGGTGATTACAGCTTTCAGACTACAGTAAAATCCATGTAATGTCATGTTATTTTGAAGGGATACACTGTGAGGTGTTTTATTTTCTTTTTATGCTAATCTCTCCAGTACTTTGAGATTTACACTCAAGTGAAAAGTGTATTAAAATGTATTTATTATTATTTTCCTCAAACTATTTCATATAGTATTCTGGTGTTCCAGGCAGTTTGGACACATCTGACCACCCAAAGGGTTCAGAGTCTTGTTGGGAAGGAAGAATAAAGTCCCTAAAGATAGCTCTCAGATTAATAAATGAAAGAAGCAAAGCCTTGAAAGTAATCATTAATCTATTTTTCTGTTCTTAATTAAAAGTAATAGCATGTCATTTAATAATTGGTTGCCACACCTCTTTCCTTAATTACAGCACCATCCTTGTCTGATAAGTATTCATGAGTTTTCCTGCCAACTTATATGCGTTTTTATCAGCTAATGATTGTGCAGTTCAGTTAGACTTGTGGTTGTACGATTCAGTTTCACCTGCTGCCACAAATAATCAGAACGTTTTTTTTTTACGGGCCTCAATGAAAGTTCAAAGAATTTGCTTGACAGTGTCCCTTTGCCATACCAAATGCGTTAACACAAATGCGTTTTGCCACCACACTGTCATCCTCAGTTACATTCTTTACATGTTCACATCTCACAGTCCAGCCATTAATGGACCATCTTGTTTTATGTTCAGTTTGCCCAACTGTACAATCTATTTCCACCGAATAAGGCACTGTTATTGGAGGATGCAAGGTATTTTTGTCCAGGGAGCTTATTAGCTAACATTATTAAAGTAATGCACCTAAAGGTATGAAACATTAGCCCGAAGCAGGAAATCACTTAAGGATGAAACGAGTCTCATGTGAACATTGAGCAGAGCACCTGGATATTAGATTAGATAATTACATAATCACCCGTTCTCTGGAGGCGTTTCCTCATGGCCCATTCTGGCTGAGTTGGACGAGTGCAAAATCGAGCAGCAGGGTTCCTGACTCAGCTTCATAAATGACTACGCTTCATTTATGATACTAAAAGAGATAAAAGTGGGAAAATACAGTAGAGTGGAAAGGCCTGGGATGAAGTGACTTTTGACTTGAACCTGCTGAGACTCACTGCCAAAGACCCACTTTGAGCCACTGGGTTTGTTTTTATTAATTGGGCCAGAAATCTCAGCAAGTAATTGGCTTTTGGTAAAGGTTTCTCCACCTCACACGGCTTTAGCTCATCGCTTATGCTTTATGTTGATGTGCTCGGTTACAGTAGTGGCTGAAACACTTATCTTCATGCATAATCCAATAGCACAGATAAATCTCAATTACGGCCTCTATATAGCTCAAAACAGAATGTCGGTGAACCTGAAAATCATGGCGACACATTTTCATATTTGCATTTTCAAGGACAAGTGGCTATGTTTGGGTGATGTATTCTCAAACCATACTCAAACAAAAATTCTTATTCAAAGTACGATGATGATGCTGTTTGAATTACTCTCAAACTTCCTACCATTGTTGAGTTTATTTATACAGTCGTATGAAAAAGTTTGGGCACCCCTGATAATTTTCATGATTTTAGTTCATAAATCATTGGTTGTTCAGATCAGCATCTTGAGTTAAATATATCATATAGCAGATGAACACAGTGATATTTGAGAAGTGAAATGAAGTTTATAGGATTTACAGAAAGTGTGCAGTAATTATTCAAACAAAATTAGGCAGGTGCATAAATTTGGGCACCCCAACAGAAAAATTACATACATCAATATTTAGTAGATCCTCCCTTTTGTAGAAATAACAGCCGCTAAACGCTTCCTACAGCTTCCAGTCTGGATTCTGGTTGAAGGTGCTTTGGACCATTCGTCTTTAGAAACATCTCCAGTTCAGTCAGGTTTGATGGTTTCCGAGCATGGACAGCCCACATTTTCAGTAATATTCATGTCTGGGGACTGAGATGGCCATTCCAGAATGTTTGTACTGGTTCTTCTGCATGAATGCCTTAGTAGATTTTGAGCAGAGTTTGGGGTCGTTGGCCTCGGTGCAACTTTGTCACTGATTCTTGAACATTGTTCTCAAGAAATCTGAGATATTAACTGGAATCCATGCGACCCTCAACTTTAAACAAGATTCCTAGTACCTGCACTGGCCACACCAGTCCCACAGCATGATGGAACCGCCACCAAATTTTACTGTGGGTAGCAAGTGTTTTGTCTTGGGATGCTGTGTTCTGTTTTCCGCTCCTTGTTATGTCCAAATACTCAATTTTAGTTTCATCAGTACACAGCACTTTATTCCAAAATGAAGCTGGATTGTCCAAATGTGCTGTAGCACACCTCAAGTGACTCTGTTTGTGGCGTGTCTGCAGAAAAGGCTTCTTCTGCATTACTCTCCCATACAGCCTCTCCTTGTGCAAAGTGCGCTGTAGAGTTGAACGATGAACAGTGACACCATCTGCAGCAAGATGAGGTTGTAGGTCTTTGGAGGTGGTCTGTGGCTTGACTATGACTGTTCTCACCATCCTTCGCCTCTGCCTATTTGAGATTTTTCTTGGTCTGCCACTTCGGGAGTTCCTTAACTAGAAAAACTGTGCCTGTGGTCTTCCATTGCCTCACTATGTTTCCTCACAGTGGAAACTGACAGCTGAAATCTCTGAGAGAGCTTTTCCCTTCCCTGAACCATGATGTTGAACAACCTTTGTTTTCAGGCCATTTGAGAGTTGTTTTGAGGCTCCCATGTTGCCACTCTTCAGAGAAGATGCAAAGAGGAGAAAAACTTCCATTTGGCCACCTTAACACTTTCTCATATTTGGATTCACTTGTGTATGTAGATCAAGGGTCAATGAGTTTACAAAACAAATTTTGTGTTCCAATAATTAATGCTAAAGGTATTCAAATGCAAGGGTTCCCAAATTTATGCACCTGCCTAATTTTGTTTGAATAATTACTGCACACTTTCTGTAAAACCTATAAACTTAATTTCACTTCTCATATATCACAGTGTTCATCTGCTATATGATATATTTACCTGAAATTGCTGAGCTGGACAACCAATGATTTATAAAGAAAAATCATGAAAATTATCAGGGGTGCCCAAACTTTTTCATACGACT
This sequence comes from Ancistrus triradiatus, assembly GCA_025084515.1. Classification (NCBI taxonomy): domain Eukaryota; kingdom Metazoa; phylum Chordata; class Actinopteri; order Siluriformes; family Loricariidae; genus Ancistrus; species Ancistrus triradiatus. The sequence goes on from JAJAGP010001151.1 coordinate 61,919, forward strand.
GTAATTAGCAATTTGAATAATTATCTAATTTTAACATTTTTTCGTGTCCCACAACTGTAAATATGTCTCATGCAAAAAATACCTGTTTCTTGTGAATTTCTGCACGGTGAAGGCAACTGTGCTTTCAAAAATTCTGTCTCCAGTAGTTTGTGTTTCATTGTTTGTGAAGTGATATAGCTTCTTTTTTGAAAGTGAAAGCCTAGATAAATGAGTAACCAAGGGCCTGAAGAATCACAAATGGACATGTTGGGACATACAGACAGTGCCCGCTATAGAGTAGCACTTTCCTGTCAGTTACAGGTTACAGTCCCAACATGTCCATTTGTGATTCTGCAGGCTCCTGGTTACTCATTTATCTAGGCTTGCACTTTCAACAAGAAGTTTTGCATTTCATAACCAATGCAAACTATGAGAGAATTTTTGAAAACACTGTTGCATTCACCATGCAGAAATTCACAAGAAACAGGTACATTTTGAATGAGACGTTGCCTTTTTTTAACCAAAACATACTTCAGTATCCAATCACCAAGTCTTCATCAATAGTCTTCATTATAAATAATGGGGTGAAAAGCGAGTGTCTCGGATAGCATGCTCTATACATTTTCTAATCCACTTTTCTATGCGCAGTGGAGTGTGCACTGTCCAGTGCACAGCTGGAGCTAACCGACCAACTACCGATTGCTCTCCGCTCAAAAACAAAACTGCAAATGTAGGTCTCCAAGTTTGTCCAATAATGTGCTGTACCAAGGCATCCACAGTCCTGAGGCTGCTGTTGTAACAGAGGTGATGTAGCCCACTAATGAAAGACTAATAGTCCACAGTTTGATGAATGATATTGGAAAAAAATGAATCAATATCACAAGGCCACGGAGCAGGTATTAACAAGTGTGTGTGTGTGTGTGTGTGTGTGTGTGTGTGTCAGAGAGGCATAGAGGGCACAGTGTAACCTAGAGAAGGAAATTGGAAAGCAAGAGGAATCTGTATCCTACAGGGCAGATAGCTGTGTGCTGGGGATGACCTCAAGATAAAGATTATTAACCTGTGTGACATCCTTACCATACTCACATCTGTTATGGGATAATCCTTACTGTCCTAAGAGGCTCCAAACACACACACACACACACACATAATCTTATTATATGAGGCACAAGAGGGACAGTATGTTATGTGTTATGCTACAGTAGATCCTTGAAAAAGTTTACCAAAATCAGGAACACTTGATACATTTTGTTACTTGTCTTTTAGGGAATTGGGAATTGGTCAAATGCCGGGGCTAGAAATAGCATGGATGGATATAAAATGAATGGCTTCATTACTGCATTAAGGACTGTAATTTCGTTTCTAAAAAGAGAAAAATCTGACTCCTTGGTAGAAGGGTTGGTTTTGCATTTCTTAATATTACCGTATTTTTCAGACCATAAGGCGCACTTAAAATCCTTTAATTTTCTCAAAAAACGACAGTGCGCCTTAAAATGCGGTGCGTCTAATGTATGAATTAATTCTGGTTGTGCTCTCTGACCTAGAACCGATTGTAGATGGTACACGGCGCTCATTAATCTGTCAAAACGTTTTAGCGCAGCCTTGGTAAGTTACGAAGCTTATGGCAACCGTAGTGCGCAGCATCGCGGAGTAATACGGTATGTGCTTCAGCATTACGGTGTGTGCATTCATTCATTCATTTTCGAAAATAGAGCAGCTGCAAGAGAATTCAACATTAACGAATCAATGGTACGGAAGTGGAGGAAGCAAGAAGACGCCCTGTGCCAGGTAAAGACCAAACTGAGCTTCCGACGGAACTTAAGAATTTTGTTTCATTTAATGCGCCTTATAACCCGGTGCGCTTTATAGCCCGGAAAATACGGTACAGTACAGTTCTACATGTTTTCAGATTGTTATTTATTTAATATTAGTATTTTACACTACGTGCACATGATCTAAATTACTATGTGTCTTATGGTACTGTCCGGTCAACGTCTAGTATCACAGAAGATAATGTGGACGTTAAAGAGGATTTTTCAATCACTCTTGAACTTCCTTTTGACGAAAGGAGCGAGTCCTAACCGCACAACGTAAGCTTATCCCTTCCACAAGTGAAAGTTTTTGCACTTTCGGAATCGGGATCAAGTGAATATCCAGTGCTTTACAAATCCATTGTCCCAAGTTCTCATGTTTTGTATCAAGTTCACATCGCCCCTCATATGAATTGCTGGCTAGTTTCAATCAGCCACAATAATGGTCGTCCTCCTACCACTTCTCATTACATCTGCATTTACCCAAGTCTGCACTGCTTGCTCGCAAACTCGTGCTCTTGTTTTTGATGCCGCAAAACCCCCAAATTAAAGCTGTATGTTCTTCTTGTATTTTTAATTACCAGGGGGTACCAGTTCCAGCCCCACACATGATGTTCATCCGCTGCAGCTTCACTCAAGATGCTTCCATCACCAGCCCCATCATACCTCAATAAAGTAATTATTCAGTGCTTACTGCTGCTACATACGCTGATTAGTCAACAGTGATAGCCATCATATCCCTCATAGGAAATCTCCTACATAGACTGTTAGATCTTGTTCTGTCCCACCCCTCACTCCATGTCCTCTCTCCTTGTGAACATCAAACATGTCACATTAAAAAAATATGAAATGTGTGAAACCTCTGCAGATAGGCCGGTCATCACTCCAGCCCACGTAGTTGTCAGTGACGCGCATGCAGGTTATGCTCTTGGAGCCCTGGAGCTCATAGCCTTCATCACAGGAGAAGTGCACAGTGGCGCCGCGTCTGCAAAAGACAACCACAGCTCACGTTAACTCTGATCACCTTTAATCATTTATTACATTGATTCCCCTTGAACTAAAACATACATTTTTAATGATGAACATTCACACAAACTGTTTAGTCTTACACAGATTTTTTGATTCAACCTACATTAAATGCAAAAGAAAATGGATTGATATTTGACCAAATGGAGCTCAATAACAGCTTAAATACACTCACTGGACACTTTATTAGGTACACCTCCTTGTTTCTACACTCACTGTCCATTTACCATATAGAAGCACTTTGTAGTTCTAAAATTAGACTGTAGTCCATCTGTTTCTTTACATACTTTGTTAGTCTCTTTACTCTGTTCTCTAATGGTCAGGACCCCCACAGATCAGGTTCTACAGTTGTACCTCGATCCTCGTTATTAATTCGTTCCTGGAGGCTTGTTGAGAACCGAAAACGGCGAGAATCAAGCACATTTTCCCATAAGGAATAATGGAATCCGTTCCAGACCCCCAGAAAACCCACACTATATAAAGCATTATATGCATTAATGTAGTTGTATTGCACAGGTGCACCCTGATTTATGATGGGGATATTCTCCAACAAAAACATCATAAGTCAAATGCATCATGAACTGATGAGTTGGAGTGTTTGGTAGAGCGTCTGTACTGTGAACGCACTTAATGTATTCACAGCGCTAGCATAGCTGCTAATGCTAACTGCAGCCTGTCTGTGCCTTTTGGAGCATTAAGCTCCTGTTTCCTCTTCAGCTGGCAGTCAATGCAACCCTTTTTAGGACCCATGGAGACTTATTTGCACTATGAATACAGTACTGTAGATGTAAGAATAAAGAAAACACAACGAAAATAGCAAAGATTCACTTCCTCGAGTACTGGCTACTGTGAATCTAAATCAGTGAATCAATGTGTACTGAATCGTGAATCGAGTTCTGGCTGAAATTAGTCACGCGGCTCGACTTGTCCAAGTTTTTCTACTGATCTTCATTCCAGTATTTGTGAACATTAGCATAAGCCTCATCACCCCGTTCCCCTTCCAAAAAAATTGTTTCTTGGCTGCTACCCTTCCAAAAACACCATTCCTGATCAAGCTTTTTCCGACTGTAGAAGGGTCATCTTGGCATCCCAACGAGGCTCCGCATCAAGAGAAGAGTGTTCAAGTGTAAAGGGAAGTCACACTAAATACTTGCCACTGTAGCCTACCATAAACTGTTTTTTCTTCTGTTTTAATAAAGAGACAGAAATAATTACATATGGTAATGATAACATTGCTAAAACAATGGCATGTCTGATCTAATGGTGGACTTTTGCACAGTACTGCATCTCTTTCTGACTACTTCCTTCAAGCATCACCCTAAGTGCTTACCTGACCATCCGAGGATTTGGAAACCAGTATTTTACACAAAAAAATCCAGCTTTAAAAGTCCTCCAAAATCTGAAGTCCTTCACAGGCATGCAGTATGTGCATGAACAGGATTCCAGGTACAAGAGGCACTCTAGCTGTATTTATATTGCTTGCCCTCGGTGACAACTGGATCTTAGTCAGCCAATGGCCAAAGGCTGTGTAGTTCATCCTTGTGCTCTCTTCAGTACGTATCACTTCTTGAAGGAGCATCCAGGCAGTAACATCCACATAAAAAAGCTACCAACTTTGACTCTGATCATCATTATTTTTCACTTCCCTGGATCACTACCCTGTTCACTTCTTGTCCATATTTCTCTCTTTCCATACTTCCCCTGGGTATTTCACTCAGACGCTAACTTTTTCTCCTCTTTTTCCATCCTCTTCCCTCTGCCTGACCTTTGGAATCGTAAAACCCTTGTTTATTCTCAACCAATGTCCCCACCGAGCCTTGAGAATTAAAAGGCCAATGAGAAATTAAGCAGGTGCCAGCCCCCAGCATCTCACACTATTCATCACGCTGTCATGACAAACCCAAAATGAACTGCATCTTCCTTCCTTCTCCATGCTCTCGAGTCTGTTAATTCCACAAGTTTCACAAGCAATCCACAAGCTCATTTCTTACCTGAAGTCAGAGCCTTTCCTTTTTCCTCTGTCTGGGATTCCCGGGTCCAGGCACATGTTATGTCCTTGAGCCACACCCATCTGGGACACTGCAAATAAATGGAGACGGGGTTATTTAAGAAACCACTGAGTGAAGATGGATGGATTTTAACACTTAAATGTGCTAACCACTGAACATCAAATGCTGGTACTGTTCATCAAAGCGTTTTTACCATTAACTGGCTTAGCTCTGAAAAAAAATCCAAGATTATACTTTTTAGAGAGTACAGTTTTGGAGTTCAAGTCACTGGGTGCAAGATCCCAGAGACTGAAGAATAAGTCTAGAATAATGAGATGGGTCTCAAATACCAACCTTTCACACCCTGGCCTTTATCTATTTCAATTACATATTCTTAGGGAATACTTTGAATACATTTAAACCTGAACCACCACAAATGTCAGAAGTTTTTTCGTTTGTTTTTTTATAAACATGTAGTTATTCGGAATCACACATTTTCCACCATTACTTTGCAAACATCAACTCACAAACATATTGCACATAATTCTGAATGCAGAAGTGTCCTTTTTCTAATGCCCATACCTTAAATTAGTAGCATTTGAATATTCAAGAGAGAACATATTTCAAATGAAAACTAACATGTACAGTACTTTGCAAAAGTATTTGGCCACCATTATATTAGATGTACCATTGTTTTAGCAATGGTCTAATGGCCATGTATAATTATTTCTCAGTCTCTTCATACGGAATAGAACAAAACCAGAAAATACAAGACATTTCTATGCAGTCCAATGTAAAAGGAGCAAACAAAGCAGCTTCTATATGCTACATTGACTTCCCCTTTCACTTAACCAATAGCTTCACTGTGATTCCAAGTTGACCCTTTTACAATCTGAAGAAGTTTGATCAGGAATGGTCTTTTTGGAAGAGTAGCAGCCAAGATACCACTTTAATAAAAAAATGGGAACTAGGTGAAAGTCTAAAACATGCTACAGCTCACAAAGATTGGAATGAAGATCAGTGGAAAAGAGTATTAGAAGTAATGAATCCAAGTTTGAAATATATGGGTCCGATATGGTATACATGGCCATTATACCATTGCTAAAACAAAATCTAATAGTGCCCTAAGACTTTTGCACAGTACTGTACGTTACAGCCGCGCAGGTTAGCATGTCATGTGGTGTCTACCACACATATTCAGATAACCCCAATTTCCATTTTTACACAAACCATGCACACAGTGTTATCCATTCCAGACAGGAGTGTGCCCAGGGAGTCTGGGTTCCGGTGATGGGCGGATCTGATGGCTGATGGTTGCGGGAAAGCCTGAAGTGATGTTCACTGGAAGAGGCATCTGTGTGCCAATCTTCATGAATATTGATGTGGGACAAAAGGCCACACTTGTCAGAGCTGCCATTGAGACACACCAGGTGCCCTGACGAAGCCCACAGCTTACATGCACTCTCACTGGAAGAGTGACATTTTCTCACAATGATGCAAACTTAATAGAAAAGGGAATAAGGAAACTGTGTCGGCAGCCTGAAAGAGGACAGGAGGCTCAGGACATGGAGCACAATTACAGATGTCTTCTGCCGGCCTTCTCTCCTTATTTACCATGAATTAACTTGCTTTACTCCTGCTCTCTGGAGAAAAGCAGTATCCTATCTTGACACTTGGCATACTGTGCATTAGTATGGCCAAGGCTGTGGTGTCACGTCTTTGTAGTGATTACAAATTCCAATAGAGTTACTTTTGGGGTAAATGAACACAGTCCAAGCATATAAATGAGCACCTGAGTGGTAAGGGCATGACTGTTAAAGGGGTGGCTCCATCAACTTTGGGACTTGAACTCAACTTTTGTGTTACTAAGCACCAGGGGTGCAAAAGTACATTCTGCTCATGATTTGATTCTCAATACTGAGTCCATGATTTGATATTTTTTAATTATTCATGATACTGAGTTTTTTATTTTTTTACGATAAGATTTATAATAAAATACATTCCTTTTTTTTTACTTCTGAAGTGAAACAATGCAAAACAAAGCATATTTTCTTGCATACGTTTTAAACAAAAAACTTTAGTTCCCTAAACTATTTTAGCTTCACCATACCTTAAATAACTGAGTGAAAACTTAGAAGTTTAAAATACTGCCAACAATTTCACATTTAAATAACTGTGCTTAAATTGAAAATCAAACATCAAAGTAACCATACAAGCCAGTTTCCATTGTAGAACTGAAAATAAAGACAATATAGACATTCATTGATTCAAGAGATGTGTATAAGAATATGATGCCCTCTGGTGTTCAAGAAATGCAACTGCATAAAGCATCGTTTTTGTTTTTTTTCAGTCACGATGCATCGTTACACCCCTATCAAGCACACAACCCTAAATCTTCAGCAGTCACTCAAATAATGGGAATTCCTAAGCAGCAGTAGATCATCTGCTGGAATGGTAGGCATCTTGAAGTCCTCGTAACACTGTAATAGATACCAAAAATACCTACACACTGAAATCTTGCTGTGGTTGTCTTTACTTGGGAGCATCTTCACCCCTCTGGACTTCAGCTCTGTCATCTTCTTAACTGCAAGACAGAACAGACACAGCGTGCATTATGACGTTTTGAGGACAATGATGATACACAGCGTGGGTACGTAAATGGTAATGATCTCCGATTATTTTTAGACTCGGAAGACACAGGTGTTGCCAGCATCATGTCCTACACTAATCCCAGTGGGGAACGGAAATGACTAGTTATAATTTTAAGGTACTAACCACAGGCCTGTCTAGCCCCTTTTTAGGGGTGCTCAGCCACCCCTAAATTGAGTCCCAGCACCCCTAAAATATTAAAAAGTCGTTTTTTTAATTGATGTTATTGTTCATAAATGGAAGTATTTCTTTGATAAGCTGAAAAAATTTTCAAACCGTAGAAAGTATACAGTTTAAACAGTCCCCCATGCCTTGCAAATGGTATGATCCAAGTGATGGATTTGTGGCTCACAGGCTCATCAAGTTTTCTCAAATTTCTAGTGTCTTTTCAGTAACAGTTTCCCTACCCAAAAACGTCAGATGGTCCTCCTTCACAAGTGTGGGAATGGCAGTCCAAAATTACATTAACATGTACAGTTTTTTTTCTGTTTTGTTTAAATATAAATAAATAAATAAATCTCTGACCCTAAAATCACATCACTCCTGGTACTAATATTCAGTGACTCAGGTTTGATTTGTGTATAAATCAAACTGAACTGTGATTAAAGGAACATAACACTCACTAAATCATATTGTTATACACCGTCTTTGTTCTTTAAATGATCTTCATAGCCTCATGACCTCCAAGAGGCAGACCAATGCTGTTTAAAGTGTGGTATGATTTAATGAAATTCACCACTCAGGGACAAAGGTGTCAGAATTATACAAGTGCTTTACTTAAGTAAGAATAATACATAATAAAGTAGAATTATAAACGTTCATGCTACTAAATATACTTAAGTATTGCTTTAAAAAGCCTTTCTAACTCAATTTTTGAAACAAGATGCTTTTAATGAGGCCAAGAGGTTCACATCCATGGTACTGAGGGTACATGGTTTGTACTACAAGAATCATCTGCAAAAGTCATACAAATGACATTATCATCTTTAGCTAACCAAAGCCAAACAGAATAAAAACAGAATAAAAACATTCAATTCAATTTCTGGGCTCCTCTGGTCATGTGACCAAGACCCCAGGAGGACTGACTCAGGAGCTGCTGAAAAGTCACATACACCCTGGGAACATGCTGAATCCTTGGGAATCCTCACTCAGCAGTGGTGGGAAAGGAACCCGAGTGGATCAGCTGGTAGAGCACTGGCTCCAAATGCTGGGCCTGTCTGCTTTGTATCTCGTTGGAAGGTGAGGTCTGTCAGTCGGTGAGTTGCGGTTACTGGTCACTGGCCCTGGTCAATAATCCATTTATGCCAGTGGAAACGTGGAGTTAAGAACATTAACGCCAACATTACAAGTCATAGGCTCCTGTAAAAAGTCTGGAACGTCATCATTGGTATGAGTTAGCAGATCTGGGACGTTTCTGCCTCGCCACAGCCTGCAGAGCCTCAGTGTTCCTAAAGTTTTATTGTTTTTGTCACAGATATACAAAGGTGGGATTTCATGGGTATGGTTTCAAGTAAAAGTTTTAAAAGAAAGTCGTTAATAGTCACTGGAAAACAATTGACATTTCAGTATGCTTCTCTTAATCATATTTAAAAGGTTTATTTCTTCTTTCAAATTGGCTCTTAAGCTGCTTTAAATGGAAAATATGACTTTTAAGTTGTGTTAACGAATCTGGCCCAAATGGCAATGTACAATATATAATTGGACTGCAGTCATCCAAGATGAATTAATCATTTAAAAATTACATTTTTTTGTTCAAGGGCACTTTAAATGCCTATTTATATTCATAAAATATTAAGAATACTTTTTGACCTTTATTACTCAGTCATTGATATAGATTGTGGGTAACCATGGCCATTCCAGGACTAGTTCTGAGTTAATTGAAGACAGACAGTCAAATGAGACTCTCATTTAATTTTTCTAAATGAGACTTTTTTTGTACAAATTATCCATGTCCGTATTTATGACGTTCTGCTTCTTATAAGCTGTAAATGGTATATACATGTAGCTGTAAAGCTACCTCTATATTCTCTCTAACCTATAACTATATAAACTGGTTCACATTCACTTGTTGAGTCTCGGTTTCATCTGGCTGATCTTCCGTGTTGTTCGTAACACTGTCCATCGATGCATTTTTGGCTTCCCTCAAACATAAATATCAGGTCCATCATACTATCCTCTTAGGTGTTACAGCTATTCCCTAGACAGAGTAATAACAGTACGTTAATATTTTATCTATAACTATTGGGAATATCCATCAGGTGTTAGGCTTGCACCAACTCTGACGCCATTACATATCGTTTGCTTGCAGTTTTCTTTTGAAAATACCATTTATATTTACATTACAGTAGCACAAAAAGGCTATGTAACTACGGTAATGTCCGGTCAATGTCCATTTTGGTCAATGACCTGTTTCACGCAACGTAACGTGGTCCATAAATGGCGCATACCCAAATGTAGAAATACAGTGCTAATGAGCTTATATGATTTTGTTCAAAGTGAGAAACTTCATAAGTTCTAAATCTTTAAAAAGACTTACCTACTCCATGGTGAGACCCATGGATCCTTTACACAAAAGACTCACAAATTTCATCCATTAAAGTAAAACAGACGTCTAAGTGGCATACTATGTTAAGAGCATCTGCTTGTTGGAAATTAGCCATAAACACACTTGGAAGAGCAAGCATCAGGAAAAGAATAAGAGGGGGAGGAGGAGTGGGTCAATGGGAAATCCAATTAAGGGCTTAGCCCTCTTTCTCTCTTTCCTGATTTCCAGGCAGTATTTATTCACCAAACTGCAAAAGTGTAATCCGATCCAATCACTCTTATCTGTGGAGGAGGTACAATTCCTCTGGATTCTGAGTTTTGTTTCCTGCAGCTGAGCCTGCTAAACAGAGAACTCTGAACTTTAGGGTGTGATGAGAATGCAATCCAGGCAATTCTGTGATGTGATGCTGCATGGGCCTCAGGGAGAGCAGCCTACTGCAACTTCAGCAGCACTTTGCAATAAGTAAATAATTTTGAAAGAAAATGAATTATGGATCCATTTATCATGAAGCCGCTGCCACACCAAAACAGTAAATGCCTACAAATGTGTAAAAGGCAGAGGACTCATTAGTGAGCAAGGCTTAAAGAACTCGACTGTCCACCTAGCTGAAAACTATTTAAAAAACTGCACTGTGCCTTACATTTACATTGACTTTTCTTTCATTGCAAACCACATGATAAGATATCAAATGTTTTGTTCAGTCAACTTCTTTTGCACACTAAAGTTTTAAGTGGCGTTTGTGAATGTAACTCCGTATTGTAGCACTTGGCAAAATTTTTACCATTGGACAGTGTGTTTTTTCTACCTTATTACTAGCTTGTAATGACCTCCACCCCACTATTTTTGGAATGGGTTTTGAAGGCCGAAATGCAGGGATAGATGTACATGTTTTGCCAGAGAAAACATGAAATATCTTGTCTGCAACAAAATAAAAGCCAAAGTAAAGTAAAAGTTTTTACTGTCTCAACTTTCTCTGATTAGAAAAAAGAATTAGAATTATATATATATATATATATATATATATATATATATATATATATATATATATATATATATATGTGTGTGTGTGTGTATATATATATTATCTATATATATATAGATAATAAAAAAATAATTTCCTGTTGAACATAGACAAACCCACTTGAATTATTTCCTGGGTACTTAAACCGCAAAACACATGCTGTATAGTAAGCTCCCCTAACAAATGAGCTACATATGGTATTTCTTTCCTGAAGCTTGGTTACTTATCACTGTTTTAATGCAAGGTGATAAATAACCAAGCTCCAGGAAGGAAATACCATATGTAACTAATTTGTTAAGGGAGCTTACTATACAGAAAATATTTAAAGTAGGTTTCCATTAATGACTTGAGATGGACACTATCAGTTTCATTCCTCTGTTTCACTAACTGAGTTTGCAATTCTGATTAAGATGGTGCTTTTACTAGCTAGTCAAATTGTCCCTCATATTTGGTGACACCCATTTAGCATACATTATCTATTGCTAGTGCTTTTTATGTCTGTTGCACACAAATTTGAGTCTGGCCTGCAACACTACTCACCCTGGATAATGCTACTCAGGTGTACAAGCTATGGACATTAATAATATGGTGCTGCTGGTGTTCGGGACTATTTTTTTGTCTAGGAAGCACACACTGTTTAGTGGAGAAGTACGTACTTTGGGACACAGGCCTTCTTAAATCACTGTGCTCTGAGCTTTTCCTTCAAGAGGTCTTAGATTGGCTAATACATTTGAAAGAGAATTTATTCCTATTTAATAAGTCTTCATTCTGGTTCTCGTCCTGGTAAATATAATGGATCTGGGCTCTTAAAAGACCAATCAGAGCCTCCAGACCAAACTTAAATATTCTCTTGGCAGCAGAAGTGAAGTCTTGCGACTCAACAGTGGAACCTGCGGAAGGAGATACCTCTTATAAATGCCTGAAAGGACCTTAATTCAGTTGTTGTCTTCCTGGATTGTACCTTTTTCTATAGCTCAGTTTTGAAGCTCAATGCTCTGGCTTTTCTGAAACCTCCAAAACAGTTAACTCCCAGCTGATAATGGTCCCAGCAAAAGATTTTCCTCCACAATCTGGAGATGACTGTTTCTATTGCTAACTGTTTGACTTTGAAGCAGAAGCTACATAAGCTAAAGCAGAGCTTAGGGCAAACTAAGTATTTCTCTAGCTCAGTCTGTTCCATCTGTTACTAACATAGCCTCTTCTTCTGATGTCCCTGTTCTAAGCTATAAACCCTTTGTGTTGCCACTGTCGGAACACTCCTCCCATGTTACGCATGTGTTATACCGGAGTATTGAGATGGGCTTTGTACAGTGGCCATAACATGCTGTACTAATCTACTCTGATTTAGCTACGGGAATATTTAAAGTTGCTGTGTATCAGGCTCTGCCTGTAAAACATGTTCGCTTCATTCTGGGGAATGATATAGCCTGAGGTAACATGTTAGCTGGTTTGAAGGTTTAACAAAAGTCAAAGTCATGTTTGAGCTACAAAACAGGGTGATAAAAATAACACAATCCAGGAAGCCAAAAGCTGAAGGCAAGCACTCAGGCGGGGACTCCAGTCAGTCTCCCTCTGGGTCTTTATATGGGGTAGCTCTGTCCATAACTGCCAATACTGACTGGCTGTGTGAGAACACATCTATGCAGCCAAAACAACAAGCGTTGTCCTGGAGGCTCTGATTTGTCTTGAAGACTCCCTTCTGCAGGGAATATGAGAGATGGAGACAAAATCAAAGAAACAAAAACAAACAGTGCCACAGACCCATTACAATTAACACAGCCAGCTTTAAGAAAACAACAACAAAAAGTCCTCCTAATATGATTTTTTTGTTTATTCACAAGATGTACATTTAACAGACACCCTTATCCAGAGCGACTTACAAACGGCATCTTACAATCCAAGCAATTGCGAGTTACTTAATAGTGGCAGCTTGACAGCTTAAGAGCTTGACCTGGACCTTCTGTACTTTAACAACTAATTCTTTAACATCCTAAGATTTCTTTATCAAGTTCATGTTAACATTTACATTTACAGCATTTAGCAGACGCCCTTATCCAGAGCGACTTACAATTGGTACAGTCTTACAATCCAAGCAATAGTGTCTTGGTCTTCTTCAAGCTTGGCAGAGATGGGAGTTGAACCCTGGACCTTCTGGTCCATAGTCCAGTACCTTAACCGCTAGGCTACAGTCCGTGGTAGCAGTAACAGATGTTATGCAATGGGCTTTTACACTGACAAGTGCTCAACATCACTTTATTAGGTACTAAGGATGGGCAATATGACAATATTTTATTGTATCATGATCAATTTTGTTATTGTGACAAAAGATATGCTTTTCTGAGCATATTGAGGATATCGTCAGTGCATAAATGGCACATGAAAAACTGCATTGTTCATTAAAGAAAGTGTAATTAGTTATTTTTAATTGGATGAAGTGCACCATATTTTGAATATAAATTACTTTACCAAGTATGGGATAATATTTTAATAGTAGTTTTTAAGAATCTGTCACTACTGATGCATTTTTGTCTTCAATCACATGTATCATGATAAATATCGTGACAATGCCTTTAAATATTTTGACATAATATAATACCATATCGCCCACCCCTATTAGGAACACTTGTCCCCCTACTTATTTGTATAAGTATCTAATCAACTAATCACCTGCCAGTGGCGCGGGTATAAAATCATTCAAATATTATTTGAATCAATCATTTGAATGGGGACATGTGATCTCAGTGATTTTGACAGTGTCATGATTAGGCTCCAAACATTTCTAGGTACTAATTTTGGAGGAACTAACCCACAGAGACCTGCATTTGTTCCAGGTTTTTTTTGCTTTGTATTCTCAACTGCCATTAGGAATGCTATAAGCTGTAAGCTACACGATGGTTAGTGAAGCAAATATTTTTAAAATGGTCTTATACCAGCTCGGCTAAGTCATCAACATGTTTATTAGATCCAATTCCTACACGTCTACTCAAACAAGTATTACCTAATGTTATAGAGCCAGTGTTAGTTATTTTAAATTCATCCCTTACCTTAGGTTATGTGCCCAAATCCTTTAAGTATGCCGTTATCAGACCACTGATTAAAAAAACCAATCTTGACCCTTGTGTGATATCTAATTATAGACCAATTTCAAATCTACCGTTTCTGTCCAAAATCTTAGAAAAAGCCGTCTATCAGAAGCTCTGCAGTTATCTCCAAAGGAATGAAATTTATGAAACATTTCAGTCTGGCTTCAGGCCCCATCATAGTACTGAAACAGCATTAATTAGGGTACTAAATGACTTGTTAATGTCCTCAGATAAGGGATGTGTTTCTTTTTCTTGTTCTGTTAGATTTAAGTGCAGCATTTGACACTATAGATCATGATGTTTACTAAACAGACTAGAAAACACTGTAGGTATTAAAGGGATCAGCACTTTCTTGTTTAAATCCTACTTAAAATCTGACCGGTTACCGGTACCAGTTTGTTCATATAAATAATCTAAGGTCTAAGCTCTCAAAAGTGAAGTATGGCGTGCCTCAGGGGTCAGTGCTTGGCCCGCTTTTTATTTCTCTCTGTACATGCTGCCACTAGGCTCAGTTTATTCGTAAACATGGCATTCGTTTCCACTGCTATGCAGATGATACACAGCTGTACATATCAGCCCAACCTAATGACAGCCTTACAAAGCAACAAAAATCGAGGACTGTGTAAAAGGAAATAAAAGATTGGATGTTATTTAAATTTTCTCTTACTTAACTCAGATAAAACTGAGGTTCTATTAGTGGGACCCAAGGCTGTGAGAGACAGGTTTGGCTACATCTATCCTAAATTTAGATGGCTGTCCAGTATTGCCCCAGTCCCGTCTGTAAAAAACTTAGGGGTCACATTTGATTCAGATCTCTCCTTGGATGCGCACATTAGCAGCATCACTCGAATTGCTTTTCTTTCAATTACGTAATATTGCTAAACTTAGAAATATCCTCTCTTTTAATGATGCAGCAAAAAACTTGTTCATGCGTTTATAACCTCAAGGTTGGATTACTGTAACGCCTTACTTACTGGATGCTCTAGTAAAATCTATAAATAAACTTCAGTTAGTTCAGAAATGCAGCTGCCCGAGTGCTAACTCGAACTAGAAAATTTGATCATGTCACTCCTGTTCTATCATCACTGCACTGGTTACCAGTCAAATTTCCGCATTTATTACAAAATACTTCTTATAACTTATAAAGCTCTACATGGCCTGGCCCCACATTATCTGAGTGAACTCTTAGAGTTTTACAATCCAACTTGTCTACTTCGTTTTGCAGGGTGCAGGACTTCTTTTAGTTCCTAGAATTAAAAAAGTCACAGCTGGGGGAAAGGCTTTCTTATACATGGCCCCCCCCCAACTATGGAATAAACTTCCCACTTTTCGTTCGAGATTCAGACACTCTCTCAAAGTTTTAAGTCTAGGCTAAAGACATACCTATTTACGCAGGCTTTTGACTAGATTTAGACCAGGATGCATGGCTTGTCACTGGGGCCGGAGTCTGGAGTCCATGTCTGGCCTGCCTGCCTTGGTCCGTTAGCTGGGAGTGTCGAGCGGGGCGGTCTGGTTGAACTGGGCTTTGGTCCTCGTGATCTTGACTCAATGCATCCTTGC
This sequence comes from Ancistrus triradiatus, assembly GCA_025084515.1. Classification (NCBI taxonomy): domain Eukaryota; kingdom Metazoa; phylum Chordata; class Actinopteri; order Siluriformes; family Loricariidae; genus Ancistrus; species Ancistrus triradiatus. The sequence goes on from JAJAGP010001151.1 coordinate 77,581, forward strand.
CTTAGAATAAGGGCAGAGCTGGGGGTTCATAGTCAAAGAGTCTTATGGGTGATCAGAGACGTTTGGGTTGCTGTCTTCTGCCTCCAGTGGGGTTGTCAATGTCTCATGTGATCCCTCTTGGCTGTGTTACCTACCAGTTCTCCTCTTTCTAGCTATGCTGCTATAGCTAATGCTGCCGGGGTCTCAGCTACACTTGGCATCAGTGATTGACATGGCATCAGTGATTGTTAATAGACCTGTGCTCTTAATCAATAACTAATTACATTTTCTGTTTTCTCTCCGAGCTGTGTTCCGGCAGTTTCCAGCCCCACACATGATGTTCATCTGCTGTAGCTCCACTCAAGCTGCTTCCGTCATCAGCTCCAGCCCCATCATACCATGGCCACTTAATGTCGATGTGCATACTTCACATTTTATTCGAACTTTGACTCCATGACTTTAGTTTCGCTCTTAGATTTATCATCTACGCCGCCCAAAGAGGTTGGGTCCCTTTTTGAATCTTGGTCCTCCTAAGGTTTCTTCCTATAACTCATGGAGTTTTTCCTTGCCACTGTCGCCCTAGGCTTGCTCAATTTGGGATTGGACGTAGTTATTAGGAGATAATCTAAACTTGTAAAGTTGCTTTGAGACAATGGTCCATTGTAAAAAGCGCTATATAAACAGATCTGACTTGACTTGACTTGATACCTCGTCCGTCGCATATAGGCTCAGTAAAGCCTGGACTTCACTGTCGGCCCATTTGTCTGTGTTTTTTTCCAAATTTTTCTTTTTTCTAAAGCTACTGATATACAAATATATTTAAAAATGGCGGTTGCCTTCAAGGAACAATCATTATACACTTGCGTCACTTATGTCTGGACCAGTCACCTTACGTCACTCATGGTTTGTAAGCATTGAGAAAAGTCCTGAAGTAAAAACTACAATCATCCCCAGTTCCTGCAGTGCGAACATGAGAGAAAGGGAGAACTTTCTCCAACAGTTTTAAGAAGTATGAAAAAATGATTCTGTTGCAAAAGCACCTATTGTTGGAGATTGGCAGTCCTGTGAAAGGACACCTTGTTAATGAGATCAACGGAGAATGGCCAGAACTGGTTTGAGCTCAGAATGCACAACACATTAAACCTTAGAACGGATGGGCTACAACAGCAGATGCCCATGTCGGGTTCCAAGTCTGTCAGTCAAGACCAGAAATCGGAGTCTACAGTGGGCACATGATCATAAAAACTGGACAGCTGAAGACTGAGAAACCGTAGCCTTGTCTAATGAATCTTGGTGGTAGGGACAGAATTTGGTGCCAACAACATGAATCCACAGACCCAACCTGCCTTGTGCCAACAATCCAGATGGTGGAGGTGGTATAATGGCGGGAGGAATGATTTCTTGACACACTTTGGGCACATTAATACCAATCAGTTGGTATTCATTACTTGAACGCCACAGCCTATTTGAGTGGTTAAGTATAGTGACTGTTGCTGTTCATGGGAATCCCTTATGGAGGGTTATAATTTACCAATTTACCAGTACTTCCAGCATGTTAATGTACCATTTTACTAAGCAACAGATGTCTCAAAATGGTTTCATGAGCCTCACAATGGGTTCTTCAGTGGCCTTCCCAGTCACTGGGTGTGAATCCAATAGAACGCTTTTTGGACCTAATAGAACAGAAGATTTGCAGCATGAAAACTAATCTGAAAAATCTGAAGAAATGCAGATTGCAATCATGTCAACATGGAGTCGAATCTCAAAGGAACATTTCCAACATCTTGTGGGAATCCATGCCATGAAGAATTGAGACTTTTCTTAGAACAAAGACATGGCCTACCCAGGATTACTATAGTGTTCCTAATCATATGTTCAGTGGGAATACATTTTATTGTGTGGTAAAATTCCCTTACCTTGATAGTGAGCACTAAAGCCCCTCAGCTTGTGGTTGCCATCGGTGGTGAAGTGAAGGCGTAGCCAGTTCTTACTGCTAATGATGGGAGATGGAAGGTTAGGACCTGTAAACCTGCAACATATGATAAAACAGATAATGTTTAGAGGGGAGAATAACAACTACAATCAAAAAACATGGCCATTTGCATTCAAATACAGGTATATCCATTTGATCGATGTCTGTTTGCTTTAACAATTGAGGTATTAATTATAACAGAAAATAAAAATCTGTCTTTTAGACATCTTATTCCCATTTATATAACAGAAAATTAGTATGAGTGGAACCTTCCGACATGCTGACAAAAAGGAAAATCTGTCAGCAGGTCTTGAAAAACTTGAAAACATGGTAGCATTCTACTCGCTCTCATTTTTGGTAAGTGTTTCAAGTTTTAGAAAAGATAAAAAGATAAGAATTACTGCATTGTTCAGTACAGTACTGTCCTAAATCTGTTCTTCTTATTAGTTTATTCTAATTAATAATGTTGTTTAAAATAAAACACTATGTGCAAAGCATCTAAATTAGTAAGTGACACTATAGTATTGTCCGGTTAACATTCAATTTGGTCAACATCCTGTTTCACAGTGAGTAGCTTTTCTCAGCCATGCTGGAAGACGTATCGCATGGTTGTCGAAAATATGAAATGTGTTTCATGAAGACTCAACTTGTTGGTTGGCAACAGCAAAAACAACAGATTGGTGAAATGACTGGAATTGGCCTAAAACTAAAGCCAGGCCAGTTTGACATACATATACCTAGAAATGCTGAGTAACAGTCATTTGACCATTGTGACCTCCTACTAGAAGCGCTGCACTGGATTTACCTACTTAAAGCGCCGCTAGAGAGGCCAAAAAGACCACCGTTATTGACACATAATGGTCGCTAGATGTCGGTTCTCACACAAAGTAAAACGTATGGTTACCAAATCAGTTTACTTTCAGCCAGTGTCCTTAGTTTCTGTGGTTCTAGTCAATGTGGTGAGGCTTTTCCATTATAATGTTTGTTGTCTCTTCCATCATTCAGTATAATGTTCTGATTAGGTCTAATCATGTTTCTAAAAGCATACATTACAAACACACTATTTTAGTTCTGAATTCATCCGACTCGGTGAAACTGTTGCATTTGAAAATCATCATAACGGCTCCATACTGGGGTAGAGTGAAAGTGGTTAACTGTCAACTTTGTTGTAGAAATGTGGATTGGAAAAAAACCTGAATGCCAATGATTGGAGATCATTTAAACACTTGGTGAAGTCAAGTCAAAAAGTCAATAACAACAGGGGAACTAACAGCTATGTTTAACAGTGAAAGCAGTGAGAGCATTTCTACATACACAAAGCGATGAGAACCCACAAGACTGGGACTAAACAGCTGTATGGTCAAAAGAAAACTTTGATTTGCTAGGGAGCATAAGGATCAGACTCTGGAGCATCAGAAAAAGGTCGCATGGTCTGATGAATCCAAATTTACCCTAAACCAGAGTGACGAGATGAGATGAGAAGGGAATCGCATCAAGAGATGCACCCATCATGCATTGTGTCCACTCTACAAGCATCTGGAGGCAGTGTTGTGATCTGGAGTTATTTCAGATGGTCGGGTCTAGGCTCAGCAATGTTAATTGGCAAGAAATGTCACTGAATGACCACGTTATCCCATCAATGGGTCTTTTGTCTTCCCTGATGGCACGGGCATATTCCAGAACAAGATTCGCTGGGATCAAATTGTGAAGGACTGGTTCTGGAAGCAGGAGGAATCCCTGGAAAGGGGGTAGTTTAAATTTTGCATCATCAGTACCAAGATCTTGACCAATAGTTCTTTACCAACCATACTATTTACCAACACAACTCTGGATTTAAATAATGTGATGTTGTCAAAACAATGGTGTGGTGAATCAGTGCTAAACAAGTGTGACATTTTTCTCTGGCTAGGCAATGTACACATTGATTTTACATACAAGTGTGATCTGTGCAAAAGTATTAGGCCACCATTACACTTTTTAACTAATTTCTAACCAGTTACATAATGACAATATACATATTGTCGGTGATTGGACCCAAAAATTTCAAACATGGATTCGTCACTCCATAATACTATTTTCCACTGATCTTCATTCCAATCTTTGTGAGCTTTGGCATGTCTTAACCTTCTCACCCCATTCCCTTTCTGAAAAAGTGGTATCTTGGCTTCTACCCTACCAAAAAGACCATTCCTGATCAAGCCTCTTCAGACTGTAGAAGGGTCAACCAGATGCTGCTATTGCTCAAGTGTAAAGGGAGATGACACTTAATACTTGCCACTGTAGCCTAGAGAAGAAGTTGAATGTCAGTTTTTTTAATATTGCATACAAATGTCCTGTATTTTCTGCTTGTATTCTAATAAAGAGACTGAAAAATAATTATATACGGTCATTAAAACAATGGTATTTCTAATGTATCCAAACAGGATGCCATTACAAACAAATGTTCAACCACACACAAAGGGGTCAGTGCCAGGTCCTTGCAAAACCATCTACAAGTCCTTTAAAAACATCTTTTGGACAAACAGTAAGTGCTTTCCTTAATCAACAAACATGGAACTCCATTTGGACTCCTGAGTGTGTTATGAAGTAAACATTACTGTAGAAGCACAGAGGCACTAATACACTTTCATAAACCGATTTGGAGGTTAATTTAATATTTCCGGATTTTCTTTTCCCCCACAGGATGATAAAACAGCAAATAAATAGTCTGTCTGCTCAGCAACAGGCTGTGAACATGGCGCGCAGGAAATGAACACTCTACTAAAGCTAAGCTTTAAACCACAAGAGTGAGAAGTTTCTGGGAATAACAGGAATTAAGGCTTATTATTAAGACAAAGCCGTTTGATTTATTGTGAGCCATTTTTCACATTCAGACATGTTGTGGCAATGTAGGAATGCTAAGCACATAAGCTGAAAGAAAAGCAGAAAGCTGCTTGACAGAGACACAGAGGCTGAGGCTCACCGTGTACCAAATGTCAGATTTGGCTCAGCAGGCCCTTTGACAAGACAAAGAGAGAGAGCGAGAGCGAGAGAGAGCGAGCGAGCAAGATAGAGAGGCCATTGGGAAAGGGGAGAAGGATATAGAGTAGCATGATGTGATCGAGACGCTTCCATCAATAGCCGATTGCTTCTGCTGATTGTTGCACTATATAGACAGAAATTTGTGGACACTCCTAATTATTGAGCTCTGCAATGTCAGCAACACTCACTTGTAACACATGCCTAATATAAAGCATACATTTCTGGATTCCCCATAGACAAACAGTTACAGTAGAATGGGTTGTACTGATACCCCAGTGGCTCTCAATATGACAAATTTATAGTCAGTTCATCACTTTTCTGTCCTGCTGTCCTTAAACAGCGTCCACAGAGAATTGGTTTCCCAACTTAGAACTTGGCTGGCTTGCACAGAACCTTGACCTCAACTCCATCAGACACTTTGAAAATGGACTGGACTGCATAGGTGAGCCGTTGTCTAACATCAAAAGCCGACCACAAAGTCATGTCCTTGGATGTCATGTCACAGGATGTATTTTGGGGGTGTCCACAAACTTTTGTCTATATGGCATATTTTCACAGTTTTGACTTAACTTCATTAACCAGCATCGTGACTCCACTAGGTCACGATGAGAGGGATGAGAGGAGTCTCTGACTCAGACACAATGATGCACATTGTCAGACTGCGAGAGCTGCGCCACTCACCGAGTTAGTCATGATAAGGAAGATGAAAATGCTCTAGCTACATTGTTTTGAATGAATGCTGGTCTCGTCAGTTGTGTGAAGACCTATGTGTCATAGCCCTGCCATTACACGCTATTAAACACGCAGAGTGGTTGCTGGATATGAAAACAATGGATCAATTTCACACTAATACCACTCTTGTACACTGTATATTGTACAGAAAAGATGATTTAGCAGGTGCGCTGATATAGAAAGATTTACAACCAGTACAATCTTACAATTCAAACAATTGTGTTTAGGATCTTGCTCAAAGTCCCAAAGGTGGAGATTTGAACTCTGGATCTTCTGGTCCAGTGCTTTCATTGTTAAATCCTAAGCTTTACATAGTTATATTGTAAGGGTCTTACAAACCAAAGAGGCTAAAGTGACTTTTTATTTTTTCTAAAATATCTGAGAATATATCCGTTTATATGGGTATAAACCACTAAAGAATTCCATATTGAAATAATAAAATAAGTTAACAAGGCAACAAAAGTACTAAGAGAAAAGAAACAGATAATGAATCAATAGTTGTTAAATTATTAATAATTTCAAATTGTTTTGTTCATTACCTGTATTTCGCAGGGGCAATAATAGTAATTTTTGCTATATATATATATATATATTATATATATATATATATATATATATATATATATATATATATATATATATATATAGCAAAAATTACTATATATATACTATATATCTATATATATATATATATATATATATATATATATGGGACCGCATTAAGACATTGACTCAATATTACCATAGTCAGTCTTTTTGGGCTATAGTAATGTAAATATAAAGTGTATTTCAACATGAAAACTATGTACAAAATGGTATGTAAATGTGTCAAGAGATAGCGCTGAAAACACCAGTGGAGCACTACCATCTACACAGCATCCCAAACGCCACCGCAAATTTAATTTATGGATATTCACAATAATTATACAAAATACAGCAATGGAAAGCTGTAACAGTTAAGAGAATGGTATGATGGACCTAATACTTTTGTTTGAAGCCAAATCTGCATTGATAGACAGTATTACGAACAACACGGAAGATCAGTCAGATGAAACAGAGACTCAAAGGGTGAATCGGAGTCAGTTTATATAGAGAGAATATACTCTTATCTCCACTCTCATCTCCTCTGCTCATTGATCTGCAGCATTGATTGTTGTTGCTGTTGAGGTGACCAGCTGTTTACAGCAGCAACGTCCAGAGTTGACAGATTTTTATTTCCTGTTATAATTAACTATCATTCTAAAGACCTAGGTCATTAAAGTGAACAGACGTTGATCAGATGAACATTAAACGCATAGTGGTATTTTTAAGCCATCACATTATCGAGACACATCCAAAGCCTCTTTCACACAAGATCTCAGGACATCATAGCATTACATTTACCTGAAAGAAAATAATTAAAGAAATAGCATTCTAGCTTTACGTAACTCAAACATTCATAAAAAGAGCTAACATTACATTTCACATGAAGGATTAGGTGGAATTTAGGTTTTAAACAATTCAGTTTGTTTCTTACCTGTGTCGTCTCTCTTCTAATAAGAAACTAAATCTGTGGAATTTCCCGGACTCATAGCCTCACAGATTTAATGTGTGCATTACCGAGAAAGCCCAAAACATAGCGAGTCTAATTCTGCCATTCATCTAGCTGGCAAGAGAGATCATGCATATCATCCTTTCTCGACACTACCAGAGACTGCTTTAGATGCAGGCTTTGCTAGAGAAATAACACTTCATTTAAAGATAAAGATTAGTGATAACCTATTACACAGAACATAGCTCTATGTCATTGGGCTTTCCACTCTTTACTGAAATGTCGTTTGGAAAGAAACATGCCACCTGACCAACCCTCCGGCGTTGTCATGCAATGAGCATAAGTGGTGGCATCTTTCTGGAGATTTGCTTGACAGACAGATTTACTACTCCAGCTACCGAAGTGACAATCATACTCTGAAAGCTCTCATGTGTTGTGTCTGACAGTGTAAAATTCAAAACTTGCTGATATTTCTCATCTAAATTTCTTTGAAATGCTTCAGGGATAGTTTGTGCTCTCTGATGTACTGAAAAAAAAAATCGTTCATACAATAACCGGCAGGCATGGAGAAGAAAGAACAAGATTAATCCTTTCCACAGAATCAATCACCCACAGATCCGCCTTTACCGAAATTAGTTTTCTTCTTCAGGTCCACATTATTTATTTATTTAATGCTCCGTCCTCTCTACTCCTTCGAGAGCCGGCGAAATAATGCGAGTGATATCGAGTTCTGACAACTTGTCACATGATATTAGATGTGATTTACAATACCAGCCAATGGACAGATAAAGTGAGTTTCACTTCAGATTGTTTTATTACTTTATTATCAGAAAATATAACAATGTATAGACCCAATGCAAGGTAACGGCTGCATTGTTATTGCACTTTTTCCAAAATATATAGTCCTATTTCACATTTTTGTTTTCTTCAGCCCTATTCACTTTCCAACCAGATTTTCAAATGCCTTTTATTACAGTCTGGAAAGGAAATTTCCAATAACACTGGTTATGACTAAATCCAAAAAAGAATGTAACAATTAGGAAAAGAATATGTATTATTAAATTACCAAAACACATGGCAGTTACCAACACTCTATTACATGCTGGGAACTTATGGTCAGTTAAGGGTGAACATTTACAGGTGTGCACCATTTAATGACTAGCCAACGACCGAGATCTTAACAATTAAAATAAATTATGAAATGAAACAAAAAACTGTCTTTTAACTCTGGATGTTGTGGCCATGAACAGCTGGTCACCCTAACAGCCAATGAACGCTGTGGATCCATGTGCAAAAGTCTGTCATGCATTGAGTTGCTAGATCTACATCTAGGCATTTAGCAAACGTCCTTATCCAGAGCAACATGCAACTTAAGGGTCTTGCTCAAGGACCCAACAGTGGCAGCTTGGCAGAGGTGGGATTTGAACCCTGGACCTTAGAACCTTAACTGCTAGGCTACAACAGTCCCTACACATCACTACTGTAAGCCACTGAATGCAATAAAAACACATTCTTGTGTTGAATCCCAGTCATAAATGGTACAAGACAATTAAAAACACACAACGTGAGTTTTTATTAACTAGTAAAAAGACATAGATACATAAAAACAGATTACCAAAATAAGCAGACCATCATGCCGCACGTTAAATGCTGGGATGAGGGATCAAACGCGAGCGGCTGAGTGAGTTTAAAGCTCCACACACACATGAATTGATTTTTGAATTAACGTTAGCTGTGCTGTTCATTTGTGCGGCTGTGTTTGTGCCGCTGTCGGCTTCACGAGTGCACAAGTGTAAGCGGAATGTGAGCTGCACAGAATCAGTTATAGGAGATTGATCAGCTGATCACACTAAAAACCTTCTGAGTCCAGTCAATGGTCGATCAATCGGTGCATCTCTAGTAACTACTTCAAAGGTGTATGATGATTTTCCTAAAGGCAGTGTGCCTGTACGTACAATATACAGTAATTAACTCTTAGTTACATTTAAAATCAGTGCCTTTTCACGTCGTGCAGTGTTTGCCTGTAGATCTAAGCTTGTATGAGAGTGGGACATACTGTATATATGCTATGACATTGCCACTGCTACAATGCCTTTCCATTTACTGTTTTTCACATTTCTTCCTAAATACAACTGCTGCACTAAGCAAAGAGTCCTGAAAGTCAAAGAGGGGCACACTTTAAGGGCAGTATTGCAAGTTCCATACCCTCCTTTCACCTCGTCCTCAGTATTAGATTTTCTCTGGGCAAGCCTCAGGAGTGCCGCTGTAAATTAGTTCTTGATCCCAGTCCAATGAACTTCCTAGATTAATCGAAAAATATATCTGGCATCAGAGAGAAAAACACAAGGGCACACTTGCTTATAGTATCTGCGCTCAAGTGCTTCAAATAAATGTAACCTATTAGTGCTTCGTCCAAGTAAATACCATCAAAGATTAACTGCACCAATACGAGTGTTATAAATGGTCTGGCAACGGCAAATGTGTGGGAAAAAAGGAAAGATTGAAGACCAAACAACAACAAAAATCTACAAAAGAAAGGATATATGCCTAACCAACCAAAACTACCCATCATTAGCAATAACTAACCCTCACCTTTATTAATAACTGCACTGCGATATGTAAAGCTGTAGATTATAAATACTTCATTACGATTTGTTTATGGAGATCGGTGTTAAAAGTTTTCTGGTGGAACTCTTGCAGAATTTAGATTAATTGCAGGTATTTAAGCAGATCAATCGATCGGATACTTTGAGTTTAGCAAAAGCCCCGTGGCTTAGGACATAGGTCAGAGTGACTTTAAAGCCCTCAAATTCCAGTGTTTTAATGACTGCGGAACATGGGCTGGGTGAGCAATGAGAGCACAGATTCTCTCTGAAGTGACAGAACAAATCAGGCTTCTCTGACAATGAGTCCAGTTATGGGAAACAGGACTGAAGAAAAGAATGAGGCAGAGACACAGGCAAAAGCTTTGACCTTCATTTCCAGATTGCTCAACAACAAGCACTTCCTTTAAACTCACACAGACCTTTATACAATTGAAAAAGGCAGCTTTGAACTAAGTGGTAGATGACCTCTGTCTATGAAAAACTTTTCTGACTTTCAAATATGGAAAACTGCCTAAAGAGTGCCATAATAACGACATTTGAAAGAACAAATGGTGCTCTCAGAAATGAGAAGGAAAAAATCCATCGTGATTAATAACCTGTCTGTTATGGGACACAGCAAACTGAGTGTGGATGGTGAAGTTCACAGGAGAATGTTGCCAAATCTCTAAAGCTGTGAGGAGTCAGTTTGGAGAGGGTCTGTTTTCCATTGTCTGTAATTCATGAGCAGCCATTTGTCTTCCTAAGAATGGCTTATAAGAGGAAGTTTCTCTAATTCAGACTCTGAAGGAGAACTAGAACATCTTCTAGAAGAAGAAAACCTGGCCAAAAATATGACCCACCACTATGTTTACCAGCAGAGAAAATTCACTAAATGGCCTTTATTCAAACTTCAAATTTGATGACTTTTCCTCAAGTGACCACAGCATTAGAAAAAGTGAAACATTGCCTTTTTACATATTTACATGAAAGCTGTGCACCACCAGGGTACAAAGATTGTCTTAAGGTCATTTTGACCCGGCAGTTAGATAATCATTTACACACCACAAAAACACACAGACAAGTAACTGAGATTGTGTGCTACTGATTGAATTTTCTTGTGCATGTGCAGCATCTCCCCTCCATGTCCCCACACATGACTCAAGTTCGCAGACAAAATAAAAACACCTGCCAACAAAATAAACAAAATTGTTTATAAATGGGGAATGCAGTCATCACATTGGTCTCTTTGCTCAATGCAGTGATCCCTCTGCTAAGCAACGAGCAACAGCTCATAAACCGAGAGAAAACTACTATTTCTGTAGTTGAATTTCTCATTGTACAGTATATAAGATCATATAAATATGTTCCCAAAAACCTTTTAGACTATTATTGTTTCTCTGTAATAAAATGCATTCAGAACTACTTTCAGCACACTTCTGCTATTTTCTTAGGCTACAAAATATCTTGCTAAAAATAATGTATAGGCCAATACAGTATCTTTATCAATACTACTACTAAAAATAATAAACCTCTCCTATAACATAGAAATGAATTATGGCAGGTGTGCTATAATGAACATGAGTAGCGTCCACTGATTAAATGCAGTCTTTCTGCATTGTTAAAGAGGAAAAAACCCAGATATTCACAAACTTTGCAATGAATGACAGGTTGTTTCGTCGTGCAGAATAGATTTGGGGATTAAATTTCAATTAAGTTGCTTTATTTTAGGGATTTAGTGAAGCCGTATCATTTGACCCATAAAACAAGGACAGAACACAGACTTAAAACTACACAAGGGTTAATTAAATTTTTCTTTCCTTTCCAGCTCACTTCCATTCTCCACTTTAATTTTCGTTCATGCCTCTTTTTCATTTGTCTTCAAAATACCACAATTTTATATATATATAAAGTTTAAAAGTAAGTAAGCTGATGTAAGGCATCCAGTCTGTGGAAAAATGGACTTTCAGTGTCTAGCTGAATAACTGTAGTGGAATACTTCAAAAGAGCTTGTTTGCAGCTCTCTCATCTTTCTCTATTCTATGTGGGCTCTAGATCTTCATCTTTTGACACTCTTTATTTGAACTATGCCTGATTAGCCCTGCCTCCACTTCAGGTCATTTGATCGTGTTTTTTTAAGCATGTGCATATGCCCATTAACGTAATAAAAAATTGATTACCTTACCTAGAAAATCTCACTGCCCAGGTTTGGTTATTTTGCTGAACATAGTCACAGCACACACAGTACACACAGTAATTGCTTATCCACAGTGCACTAAGGAACAGCGTAGGATGAAAGTAGGATACTGTAAAGTCAACTAATATGTTGCATCAAACATTTCCTTATGTTGCTGCAATGATTTCATTAAGGAAACTGTCCATAGAGTAGAAATGAAATAAAGTCGTTAAAATAGTAGGTGTTGGCTAGTGAATACTGTCATTAAATTGGTGGTTCAGGTTCTAGTAACAGGTAGCTAAAAATCATAGTCTAGTCTAACTTGTCAAACTAGTCTAACTTAGCCGACACATTAGGCTACTTTATGAAAGATTACAAATGTATCTTTCTATATTAGCTCTGTACTTTGTACCGAAATGCAGGTATTACTTTCTTTTATAAAAAGAATAACATTTGATTTTACCTCAAAGCATGCAGCATGCAAAAGTAAATATTTAGCTTCTGTGTATTTAAACATGATAAGCAGTAAATGCTTTTTGTTAGTGTATGTTCCTGTCCTATTGTAAGTAGTACTCCTTTGTTTGTCCTCCCACTACCTGTATATTCTGTTTAACCTACAGTCGGTTAAACAGAGGGAGGGAGGGAGTTGAAAGTCTGTGTTGTCCCAAAACATCACTGCTCTAGAGGAGATCTGCATGGAGGAATGGGCCAAAATACCAGCTACAGTGTGTGCAAACCTGGTGAAGACTTACAGGAAACGTTTGACCTCTGTCATTGCCAACAAAGGTTATGTTACAAAGTGTTGAGTTGAACCAAATTTATTGACTAAACACTTATTTTCCACCATTATTTACAATTAAATTCTTTAAAAATCCAGATAAAAATCTGGATTTTTTTTCTCATTTTGTCTCTCACAGTTGAAGTGTACCTATGATGAAAATTACAGACCTCTCTCATCTTTCTAAGTAGGAGAATTTGCACAATCAGTGGCTGACTAAATACTTTTTTGCCCCACTGTATATGAGATATTCTGTGTTGTTTGTAATATTGTCTATCAATAAAATTTGGCTTCTGTTCAACAAAAGGTGACCATCCTCTTAAGTGTTACATATTTCCTCTACACAGGCTCATACCAGTACATCACTGTATTTTCTTTAATGATTGTGAATTATATTCCATAAATAAAAATAAAAAAAAGTTTAGCAGTTGTATAACAGGTTATGCTTCTGACATGATGGCACGTCTTTTCAGAAAATATCTCTGAAAATACCCTTTATATTTCTGTTAAAATAGCACTGTTTTTATTCTTATTTAATAAATTTTTTACAAGTATTGTGAATTTCCATGTATTACCAAAGGTTTAGCATGTGTACAACACTTTTAGGCTTCCACTCGAGGTTTTCATGCTATCTCTGACGTGTTTAAGTATCGTTTGCACGCAGAGTTCTTGTGAAAATACCCTTTATATGTACATTACAGTAGCAAAAAAAGACCATATGACCAAGGTATTCATTTTGGTCAATGACCCGTTTCACAGAACATAATGCGGTCAGTAAACAGCACACACCTGTACTGTAACTTGAGTGATTCTCCCTTGATTATTGCTACATTGGATTGCGAGTTGGGTTGTGTGTTTGGCATAGTTTTTTAGTGTATTCTCTGTTTGATTCATATTAGATATCATATTACTGACTGCATTCTTGTAGCAGTACTAAAATTCTGCCCCGTCCCTGGTTATGCCCTAGTGCCTGGGAATGACTGCTGTCGTAAATTCTCGGTTCTGTCTCAAAGTGAGAGACAGAAATAAGTAAGACATTGGAAGATTTCCTCTTGTGCCTGCCTAGTTCTTTATGTGGCATCCCTTTCCCTTATGACCTTGATAGGCCTCACATGGATCAGTATCCTAAGGGCTCTACCAGAACTAAGATCAGCAACACAGCAAAAAGAAGCTAAAACTTAGAAAAGAACAGCTGTCACAAACCTGCATGGCAGACGGTCAGTCCCCAAAAGGCAATTAAAAATAACATCCACATGCTAGAGACTGCAGTTTATTGCAAACGCAAGAAAGATATGGCCGAATACGTTTGAGTACTATGGATAATCTTAGACCTTGGAGTAATGAACAACCAGTTAAGGAAATAGAATTACAATACTCAATACCAATCCGTTCAATACATTTGCCTGGTTCACATGAATCAATTTAAAAGATCCCTCAGTACATCGCATATGATCATTCACAAATGAAATTAATATTGATCACACAATTCTGCAGATCCATAAAAAACTTCACTAGAACCACATCTGCAGACAGATGATGACAGCCCAGCAGCATTGCCTGTCATAGGATCTGTCGTGGGTGTCTGGTCTGGATGGTCAAAGCCTTCTGAGCATTTAAATTCCTAGTAGGAGAGCCTTGCCTTTGGCACTCAGCCAAATGAGTCAGTTATATACAAGTGCTCTTAGTCAAGCAAATTCCCTCAAAACTTTGCAAGCATTTTATGTAAGGCTGACTTGGCATGTTTTCCTGCTTTCAGTGGGGAGGTGTTGAAGCCTAATGCTTTTCACCCCTGCCTTATTTCTTGATGGGGAAATCGATGACGGAATGTGCTGTGTGAGACCTCAATGCGTACATAGATACACTATATGGACAAAAGTATTGGGACACCTACACATTACACCTACAGGAGCTTTTATGACATCCTGTTCTAAATCCATAGGCATCAATATGGATTTGGTCCCCCTTTGCAGATATAACAGCTTCCAGACTTCTGAAAAGGCTTTCTGCAAGATTTTGGGGTGTGTCTGTGGGAAGTTTTGCCCATTCATCCACAAGAGCATTTGGGAAATAAGACACTGATGTTGGACAAGAGGGACTGGCTCACAAACTCGGTTCTAGTTCATCCCAAAGGTGTCTGGGACAGAAATGGTCCTTCTCCAAACTGTTCTCACAAAGTTGGATAAGGTACAATTGTCCAAAATGTCTTGGTTTTCCTGTCACTGGAACCAAGGGGCCTAGATCAACCTTCCTCCACCAAGCTTTACAGCTGGCACAATGCAGTCAGACAGGTAATGTTCTCCTGGCATTCATCTAACCCAGAGTTATTCATCAGACTGCCAAATAGACATGTGATCGTCACTCCACAGAACGTTTCCACTGTTCCAGAGGTGGCATGCTTTACACCACTCTATCCGACAGTTGGTAATTTAAGGCTTGCATGCTGCTGCTTGGCCACAGAAACCCATGCCATGAAGCTCCTGTGCTGAGTTACTCTGGTTCCTATATGCTTCCACTTTTCAATACAACCACTCACAGTTGATTGTGGAATATCTAAGAGGGAAGAAATTTCACAAGCTGACTTGTTGCAGCAGTCGCATCCCATTAGAGCACCACGCTCGAATTCACAACCCATTCTTTCACAAATGTTTGTAAAGGCAGACTGCATGTCTATGTTCTTGCTTTTATACACCTGTGGCAATGGGACTGAATGCAACTCCTGAATTCAGTGATTAAGAGGCGAGTCCCAATACTTTTGTTAATATATTGTGGCTTTCAGTGCATGCCAATTTATAGGCAACTTCTATCACACTATCTTGTGAAAGCTATAGGACTGGCATACAACACGAAAGGCTGACATCTCAATTCTGGCTTCAGACAGCAATCTGAGGTACATGGATGGGTCACGAGTCAGATTTCCTTGAGTTTGACAAAAGGAAATATGTTTAGCCATAAGCCGACCTTGTCTGGCTGGTTGTTACTAGCATCCAAGTAGCCGTTCATTCCTAGGGGTAAGCTCATCAAAACGCGAATTTATTTGTTCAAGCTCAGTTTATTAATAGAGTAGTTTTATGGTTATCGCTCCCACAAGTGTTTTCATTAATCTTGTGCTTTATCTACATGTAGCCCCTGTTTTACGATGGCCCGAGATACGATATTTTGACTATTCAATGGGAATCTGAGAATAAACACAAATATATATTCAGCAGAAACTGTAACCTGAATTTTGAATTTCGATTTTTCCACAAAAAATTTTGTTTTTGCTTTTCACTTTCAATACATTATTCAATAAATGACAAGATATTGGACACTTTATTATAAAAAGTTTTATGTTAAGAATTTTGCACAACTGTAGGTTAATGGAACTGTTGTAAGCATGTTCAAGGTAGGTTACTCTATGATATATACAGTATATATTAAACTCCTCAGTTTACATAAAACAGGGACTACCTGCAGTGTGTGTACTCATATAGTGGAACCAAGCAGTAATCACTAATTCTTTCATAGCACCAGCTTTCTATTGTGTCCCAGTGTACATACAATGTAATCAGGAGGTTCATATCTCCTACAGATGGCTCCTGATATGAGAAGGTGAAAAAGAACAATAGGTTATGACCGTAACCCCCAGGTCTCTAAAATATCATGTGAAGAGTTCTACCAAAAACAAAAAAACCTACAAAAAACACTGAGGCTTGAAGAATGGTGTACCATCCTTCCTTTACGTGCTTAGGGTGGTAAAAAGCCTTATGCAGTATAGAACTCTGGTCTTGCCTCTTAAGCCAGTTTTAGAGAACAGTCTGGAATAATACAGGAAAATACTGGCATTATCAGAATAAGCTACCATTACGTTTTGACCTGGGCTGAGCACGAAGGCATTATATATGACATTGGCTGCAAAGCAAGCTACTACTTATAGAACTATTTCAACTCTGTAGGACACAACAGGAATACCAAATGCAAAACTATCTCTTGGCATCTTACAGCAAACTCCTCACTCCATACCACCTGAGTCACCGGCATATAAAAGCAAATAAATAACGGTATACATAGCAAGCATTACTTTAATGACACCAATATGCCCCATTACATTGGGTTTATACTTAATGGCAGAAAAACAAATTAGTTTTCAAGGTCACTAGGATAGGGTAATTGAGCCTCTCAAACAGATCCATAAAACATGTCCATAAAAAAGATCTACTGCTCTTCAACACCAGAAAGAACCACGGCTGAGTTAAGGGTCAGTGGGCAAGGTGTGAGTATCCTGTATAAACAGGTGTATGAGTGCTACTGGTAAGCAAATTGGGGGAAAAAAAGAAAAAAAAAAAACAAGAGAAAACACTGGAGTTTTAATTTCTTTGAGGTGTTCACGGCGAAGATTTGGCTTCAGAATAAAATGTTTTGACTCGCATGCTCCCAGCGAAATGAAGCTCTGCAAGTGTCATAACATGAATCTAGGGTTTCCAAACAAAGCTCACATACAGTACAGTCACCCTCAATAATTACAGCTTTTCAAGAGTGGTGGGCTCTTAGGCAAAATACTGTCGTATCAGAGAAGAAACAAGAGACAACAGGAATACAGGTATGTGGCATTTAACGTCTGCATTATGTTCTGTGAAACCATTATGTGCTTACCATTACCATGGTAAGTAGTACTGCTTTGTTTGTCCCCCATTACCTGTAGATTCCCTCTAACCTATAACTATATAAACTGGTTCACATTCACTCGCTGATTCTCTTTTTCATCTGGCTGATCTTCCATGTTGTTCGTAATATTGTCCATCAGTATAATTTACGTCGTTTCAGTCACACCTCAATCACTTGGGTTTTCAGCAGTATCTCATTTACGCAGGTTTCTCGGGAAAGTACCATTTATAAGACCGGGTGACTATGGTAATGTCTGGTCCATGTCAATTTCTGTCAACGTCCTGCTTCACAGAATGTAGGTGGTTGTTAAAATGCTAAGGAAATGGTCAAAAAATTGACCAGCATTTGAACTCCTGGCTGCATTGGCTTCTGATTCATCTAAGATGTTTTAGAAGCTCCCTGGAGTAGACCAAGCTGCTTAACTCTCTGGAGCTGGAGTTGTGCTCCATTGATATAAAGGATAAAGAAAAGGGGTTGGCAAGATATTAGTATGCATACTGCCTGCTGTGTGTGTACCAATCTCTAACTTCAGCCTTTGTTCTGTCGAACTGACCTCCTATGTGCTAAGCACATCTGTGTGCAAAGCACATCTCGGCTAGCTACTTATGACCACACTCAGTGGCAATGTGACACTTTAACTATTCTCAATTAGGTTAAGTGCCTAAAATGGCGTAAATCAGCTTAAAACGATGGCCTGTAATAGGGGTGTTTAGTTGATTAATATACTTCTGCATAGTATATATAGTTGATACAGGATTCCGTAAACAGTGAAATGAAGAAATTTGCCATATTTTATTAATGTGTCTATAAATAACAATGACTCATCATCAGGTAATTCAGAGAGAATAATAGTGTGAAAGACTACCTTTTAGGTTTCTACATAATGACAGTCATAAATATGAGGCTATTTGTGGAGAAAGGTAGGTTGCAAGACCGAATTCTCCATCCATCAAAAATATTGGTAGTCCTCTGGGAGTCATCTGCTTTCTCAAATGGTTCAATCTGCCCACCACATATTCATCAATTCCTGGTAGATTCATCATTTAAACGTGCAGAAATCATAAAGGCAGGACCCATAATCTGGTAAAAAAAAGAAGGAAATGTGCTTTTTCTTGTGTAATATTCATAAGCAAGAATGCGCAAGGGGCAGTTTTTGTAGTTTTTAGTACTTGTTTACTTTAAGCAGAAATAACAGCCTTTACTCAATTGAAGTTTCATCAGGCACCTACTTTGTACCTTCACATGATGTACTTTTATCTCTAATCTAGATTATCTTTTGTCACTTAATCTAATTTATCTATTAAAAGTGCACTTTCTGGGTATACTACAGTAAACTGGCTGCTGTATAGCCCCTAATCCCCCCTGCTTGTGCATCAGTGAAAAGGAACAATCATAGGACAAGCACTGACCTGGTACCATTTGGGTACTAAAACAACTTGTCCATTGTTTATTTGATTGTATCCTTCCATACCATTCCTGACCTTCCTCCTATTTTCCCTTCAGTTGTTCCAAGCATAATTGTCCTTTCCATTGAATTGGTTCTTCATGATATGTCCAAGGTTAAAGAGCTTCTTTTCTTGTGACAGATAAGTGAGGTTTGGCTTGATCAAGGTTCTCAATTGTTTGTTTGCCATCCAAAGTACTCTTAAAGTAAAGCAAAGTTCAAAAGCAAGCATTTTTTCTCAGTCATGCTTTGGTATTGTCTGTTTCTTACATTCATAAAGGAAAAGGACATAGCTGGAATATTATGGTCTTTATTTGAAGAGACATAATTACATTTAAAAAATCATTTCAAGCCCCTTCTTTCTGCTCCTGCTAGGAGCCAAGCTGTTGTATTTCTTGACAGCTGGATACTTTGTTGTTAATAATTTATTCAAGCAGGCAAAAGCTGTCCCGGGGGCAGCACGGTGGCGCAGTGGTTAGTGCTGTCACCTCAGTTCCAGAGATACCTGGTTAAATGCCCGAACTCCGCCTTTGTGAGTAATATGTGTGCACAAACGCAGGTGCCCTGAGGTGGATTGGCACTTTATCTAGGGTTTCTGCCTCGTGCCCTGTGCTAAGTGAACAGTGCCATTAAGGGACTTTCATAATACAAAATTTTCTGAAAAATGAGAATTAAAATTGATATTTTATTGATCTTTTTCAACACAAGTCTCATTATTGTAAATGTCTAAATGTATTCACACAATATTAAAAATCTAGAACGCTTACAGTTTCAGCAGGAAACATGGCTTATGTAGAACATAAATCTTTCAACTTCTTTCAAGTAAGATACAGAAGATTTAATATGGACTATAACAATATCTTTTTCTACATATACCTAAATATGAGTTAATCAGGATTCTGATTTTAAAGACTGGTGAGCATTAATTCATGATATCAACACTTACACAGTGTGGAAGTATGCAGGTGGGCCCAAATGTCTGAGACTACTAGTAGAAATTTTTCTATTTAAGATGTCTTCAAAGATACAATGCTTTACCATTACAAATCATATAATCAGCACAGCAATGAAAAAAAATGCCAGAATTTATTAGTATTCAGCATGACAGCATGCATTCGAGTTGGCATAGACTCATTCAGCTTGTACAAAATCTGATGGTTCATGTCATCCCAGCATGATTTCACAATACTCCAAAGGGCATCTTGTGATAGCACTGAATCCTTGGCTTTCTCTGTCTTGAAATTCCACCATAGTTGCTTGATTGGTCAGGTGATCATATTGGAAAGTCCATGACAGTAAGATTCACTCAAATTGCTAAGCTAAAGATTTATAATGAAAAATATTGTATTCAGTTTGGATAAACATAGATTTGTTGATGTTCATCAGGCTGAAAAAGGTTACAAATCGATTTCTAAAGTGTCTGGACTCCACCATTCCACAGTCAGACAAATTGGGTACAAATGGACTAAATTCAAGACCAGCGTAAGCCTCCCTAGAAATGGTCAACCAACATCGATCCCTCCATATGCATGGTGTGTAAGAGTCTGCAGGGTCACAATGAAACACGGTAAGTTCTAAGCAACTAAAGTTTTCTCTCACATTGGCTACTGAATCTACCATCAAGGGGACACTGAACAACAATGGTGTGCATGGCAGAATGGAAAGAGAAAGTCACTACTCTTCAAAGAAATAACATCGCTGCTTGTCTACTGTTGAAGCCAGAAGGTTATTGGAAAAGGTTCTGTGGTCAGATGAGACCAAAATAGAACTACCTTCGTAACTCAGTTCTCGACCACCTTGGAATTTGTGAAATTCGGTTCTTGACACATTTTGACTAGAAGAAATTGTCTTGGTTCTCGTCATTTGCATGGTACTCGGCGCACTTGCATAAGCTTGTATGAGTCAAGCCGCATGACTCGTTTCAGCCAAAACTCGATTCATGATTCACAATTCGCTACACAGTGGTTCTGACCTTTAGAGAAGAGAGTTAAGGGGACTAAAAGTATGGAGTGTGTAGGGAAACTGATGGACTACAGTCTGTATCTGCAGAACTACAAAGTGCTTATATGGTAAGTGGAACTGACAAAACGGACAATGCGTGCAGAAACAAGGAGACACCTGATGGGTTAGACACCTGTTGAGTATTGCTTCAAACAACGACTAAAGCCGTCAGTAAATAAATGTATTTTCTCTGAGTTGTATGACAGACATCAGAACTCACTATCAAAGCCCACTTAACAGATGAAACATGATCCTTGCTTGGTGATGATCCTGATTGCCTGTCCCACACAGCTATTTTCTTCCAGCCTCTCTGACATTCAGTTGCCAAATTGCTACATGAACCTTTGCATGCTAAAGGGGCTTTTGACAATTGTGTGCTGCATCAGCTTCTGTTTATTTAATGTCTACCTTCTTTGTGAAGCGCATAGTAATGCTACCTTTCCTCATCCTTGGCAGGGGTTTGTGTTTACACAACGAGTTAACCCCCTGCTCCCAGAGGACGAGAGAAAACCAGAGCAACAGGACAGCAGCTCACACTCCGCAGCCGCAGGGAACATACACATTCCACCTGCATTCCTGTTTGTATCCCCCTGGCCTAGGCTCCAGCCGAATGAAGATAACTTGTTTGTTTACCCGTGTGCAAGCACCAAGGGGAGCCTGCAATGCAGCTGAGGAAAACTCGCAAACACATAAGCCACAGTCTCCAAAAGCTTGACAATTACAACATCATCATTTCCCCCACTTAGCACATTTTTCATATCGGGTTGAACGATTCTACTCTGTCACTTCTTTGTGATTCGCTGCTGTAATTAAGATGACGAGCAGGATTGAGTGGATCCCTGACAGAGGTACCTGCTGAGGAACAGCTGGGCCTGGTGGAGAGGGTGCTTAATGTTCAAAAACGCTCACAGTTAGAGTGGCTCTGATAATGAAGGACGGGAACATTATGCGAATTTCACTACACTTGCATCAATGTCGAATAAAATTCAGAATATTTAAATCAAGAAGTTATGTGTTAACATTTGATTGACAGATACAGTATACAGGTGTTGGGACATTTAGATTAACCTTTAGTCATTTAGGTAACTTTGGTACAGAGACACTTATAACTGATACAATCTTACAAGGTGCAGTCCAAGCAATTGTGGATTAAGGGACTTGCTCAAGGGCCCTACAGTGGCAGCTTGAATCCTGGACTTTCTAGTCCATTATCCTTAACTGCAGGACTACAGACCCCATAGCCCCTATTTAATACTCTATGTATTATGTGTGGGGCAGTTATTAGGTTTAGGGGGCAATCGCTTTTTCACATATGGCCATGTAGGTTTGGATTTTTTTCTCCCTTAATAATAAACACTGTCATTTAAAAACTGCATTTTGTCTTTACTTGTGTTGTCTTTGACTAATATTTAAATTGGTTTGTGTTCAGAAACACTTAAGTGTGACAAACATGCAAAGAAATAGGAAGTCAGGAAGGGGACAAACACTTTTTCACACCACTGTATGTGCCAATTTGGGTCTAGTTTGGATTGCGTTTGAATGGTAAAAGAATTAAAGAAGAAGAGTGTGCATAATTATAGTTACTCCTTTGTTCTATGTGGATTAGGGAATCAAAAAAGGAAGCGCCCCACTCATCCCTACACTCTATTTTAACTGTACTGGTTGGCATAATTAACTTGACAAATATCCTTACACAGTGAACCAAACTTCAAAGCACGACTTGAATGTCCGGTTTAACCAAATGTAATTGGGGAAATGCAATGCTACGTTCCTCAAGCTGCACTTTAAGGTTTTGTTTACCACAATGTAAGAAAATTTCACATCCTGACTTGTAAATGTAGTAATAATAAACTATAGTAATATAATGCAGCTGAAAGATGGCTGCAATCCATTACACTTGAGGCTTTAACATTATTTAACATTATGATTTTTAGTCTCTTTGTATTTTCATCCCTCATTCCATCTTTCAAACATTTAGTTTAATAAAATAAGTCACCTTTTATCTCTTATTGAGAAATGTGAACAAGGGCTGGGTAGAATAAACTTTTAAAGGCCCTTGAGTCACAAGTAATCTAGATTACAGAATCTCATTATAAAAATCAAGTATGTGTAAATAGAGTGATTGAAAGTGTAATCAGATGACCCTTATTATTCATTTCTCAATTGCATTTTTGAATCAAGTGAATGCCACTGAAAGTTGATATCTGACATTAGATATTGAGGTAGTACTCACATCACATTCTGGTAATGATTACATTACTCCATCTTATCCATGTAAACTCAATCCCATCCAAATAGGGCTACAGTCCAAACACACACTGGACTGGGGGGAGGGATATAGCTACATGGTTAATTCATTTTGTTAACTTTAGGACCTAACAAGTAGCATAAATAACTGGTACATTTCGATACGTTTCCCAAATCCATAAAGGACTTTGCCTATTTTTTACTTTATGAATATAACTAAATATTGACACAAATATTTCTGGTTCCTTCTTTCACTTTTTTTGTTTGTTTTACTATGTTTAAAAAACTGACACTTCAAGTAGTGAACCTAAAAAGAGTGTTGTGATAAATGGGTTATCAGTATTGCCAGTAAAAAGTATGTGGATGTGTAAGAAGTGTGCAGCAACTGTGCTGAACTTGTGGCAGCGGGAACTTTTGATGAACCTCTTCATTGCTTGAGGCCCATGCACTATCCACATGCTGGTTTTCATCCATGTTATAAATCTCTGATGACGAAATACCCAGCACACAGACTGTTATGAGATCTGATTTCATTCCGTTTCTTAAATCAAGTCTGTTTCATGTACTATTTGCCATTCTGATTTCGAAGGTCTTTCCAGTTCTATGTTACATTGCCTGATTTATTCACAATATACTTTCATGATTTCCTCGGATGACGATGGATTGGTTTACAATATTTCGACATGACGATGGGACTTGCTAGCTCACTGTGCTGAGCAGCAGCACCCTCAGTCTTCCAATGGACCATTTTGTTTTTACTTTATATGTAAACAATTATATAACACTACTATAAAATAGACTTGTTTGTTAATGACTTGGTCCAACTGTAGGTTAATAAGTGTTTTAAGCATGTTTAAGGTAGGTTACGCTATGATATATACAGTATACTGTATATTAAAACAGTGATGTGCACTCAGGACCTTCTAACCCTTCAGAGATGCAGATATTACAATATTTAAATACTTATACCATGATTAAAGTAAAATCAAATACATCAACCCAATACAAAATGCCAATGGATTTTCATGGTTGCTACAGGACACCTATCTGACTGAGGGTGCTACTAAAAATCAAAACTGCTCATTAGAATCTCTTCTGGGTTTGCACCTGTCTACGTGTCCTGCATGCCCCTTCTGATGATATTTTGAAGGGTTCGGTAATGAGAGCGTATTAACAAAAGGACCAGCAAATCGGACTTATCAGATTTATGGTTTTCACTAGGGGTGCTGGCCCGTAGCTGTCCAACCCCTACTCAGCATAATGAAGAAGGTGCTTTGCATTCATTATTCCTAAAAAGTCACTGTCTATGCACATGCTAATTTGCCTAGATGATGCCAAATGGTGACTTGCAAGGAAACTTGCAATACTTCAGCAAGGTCAGCCAAGTCTAACCTACAAAGTAATAGACCGTTTTCTGGCACAGAAGCCAAGGATGGACATTATCTTCTAATAAGCCAAACAGACTTGGTGAGTGTGGTGATTACTTAATGTTTTGGCTGCCCTGGCATACTGTCTATGTAAGAAATGAGTGATCCTACTTTGTTGAACGGTTGTACTTTTAGGATTCGTGGATTATTTTTGAAGATGTTGCACAGAGAATTAAGCTATGAAAAATAGGTAAACATAGTTGTGTTCTTTCTTACATGCTACTTTAGATATTTGTAAGTGCATTTGATCTGTATTTCGAATACATACAATAATTTAAAGTCAGCCCTAAGTTGTGTTGTCATTTCACTGTGCATTAAGTCTGTGAGTTTATTGGAACATAACTCGTAAAGCATGGAGCATCTGTAGTCATTGCAGTACAGTTCCCTCTAATTTTGTACTTTTATGAGAATAGAAAAGCATGGCAAGCCATCAGATGTAATCCAAAAGTAATCAGATTAAAATATTTGGTAGTTAATCCGGACCATAATACACATCGATAGTAATCCAACCAAGACTGTTTATCAGGATTATGAGTATTATAGAAACATATTCAACAAACATATTCACCATTGTATTAAAGTTTGTTTATGGTTTTTTGTTTTTACTTAATGTTGCATCAGCACCAATGACAATTCACGATAGGAGCAAGGTTACATCGATACCAGCCATACACATTCAAACTGGCCAATTTAGAGCGACCGGTTAACCTAATGCTTGTCATTGGAAAATGGGAGGAAACCGGTGTATGCAGAGTAAACCCAAGTGGACATGGACATGCAAACCCGTCTGGGATTAGACCGAGGATTTCTGAAGCGACCGCACTTACCACTGGCCCCACAGTGCCACCTGCATTTTATCAAAGAACATAATCAAGGTTTATTTATTAACGTTAAGAAAAACTAAACTGCACTCTCACTGGTTGAACTTCAGAGTTGCATGCAGTCATTACCCAAATGAAGTATGCAACATGCATAATGCATGAGAACAAGAAAACCATTTCTTCTCACAGATGAATTGGTGGCTTATTCTATTTTCACCCTGGCCCATCCCGGTGGTTCATAATGATCCTCATTCCTCACTGCTCAGAGTTAGCCTGGTTAATCACCACATACCTATTTGAATCCTGCTTACTTTTTACGGACTTACAGTGGTGCTTGAAAGTTTGTGAACCCTTTAGAACTTTCTATATTTCTGCATAAATATGACCTAAAACATCATCAGATTTTCACACAAGTCCTAAAAGTAGATAAAGAGAACCCAGTTAAACAAATGAGACAAAAATATTATACTTGGTCATTTATTTATTGAGGAAAATGATCCAATATTACGTATTAGTGAGTGGCAAAAGTATGTGAACCTCTAGGATTAGCAGTTAATTTGAAGGTGAAATTAGAGTCAGGTGTTTTCAATCAATGGGATGACAATCAGGTGTGAGTGGGCACTCTGTTTTATTCAAAGAACAGGGATCTATCAAAGTCTGCTCTTCACAACACATTTGTGGAAGTGTATCATGGCACGAACAAAGGAGATTTCTGAGGACCTCAGAAGAAGAGTTGTTGATGCTCATCAGATTGGAAAAGGTTACAAAACCATTTCTAAAGAGTTTGGACTCCACCAATTGACAGGCAGACAGACTGTATACAAATGGAGGTAATTCAAGACCATCGTTATCCTCTCCAGGAGTGGTCGACCAACAAAGATCACTCCAAGAGCAAGGCGTGTAATAGTTTGTGAGGTCACAAAAGACCACAACTGAAGGCCTCTCTCACATTGGGTAATGCTAATGTTCATAAGTCCACCATCAGAAGAACACTGAACAACAATGGTGTGCATAGCAGAGTTGCAAGGAGAAAGCCACCACTCTCCAAAAAGAACATTGGAGTCTGCTAAAGATCACGGGGACAAGCCAGAAGGCTATTGGAAGAATGCTTTGTGGACACATGAGACCAAAATAGAACTTTTTGGTTTAAATGAAAAGTGTTATTTTTGGAGAAAGGAAAACACTGCATTCCAGCATAAGAACCTTATCCCATCTGTGAAGCATGGTGGTGGTAGTTTCATGGTTTGGGCCTGTTTTGCTGCATCTGGGCCAGGACGGCTTACCATCATTGATGGAACAATGAATTCTGAATTATATCAGAGAATTCTAAAGGAAAATGTCAGGACATCAGTCCATGAACTGAATCTTAAGAGAAGGTGGGTCATGCAGCAAGAAAACGACCCTAAGCACACAAGTCGTTCTCCCAAAGAATGGTTAAAGAAGAATAAATTTAATGTTTTGGAATGGCCAAGTCAAAGTCCTGACCTTATTCCAATCAAAATGTTGAAGAAGTACATGAAGCAAGCAGTTAATGTGAGGAAACCCACCAACATCCTACCGGTGTACAGGACTGATCAACAGTTACATGAAATGTTTAGTTGCAGTTATTGCTACACAGGGGGTTCACACCAGATACTGAAAGCAAAGGTTCACATACTTTTGTCACTCCTTAACATGTAATATTGGATCATTTGCCTCAATAAATAAATTACCAAGTATAATATTTTTGTCTCATTGGTTTGACTGGATTCTCTTTATTAACTTTTAGGACTTGTGTGAAAATCTGATGAAGTTTTAGATCATATTTATGCAGAAATATAGAAAATTCTAAAGGGTTCACAAACTTTCAAGCACCACTGTATCTGACTGAAAAACTGAGGATAATCGTTCATAGCAGCTCAGTACTGTGTTTGACGTTTGACGACATCCAGTCTTAGTTATGTACTTAGGTTACTGCTTAAATGGTGAAATTACAACTACTGTAAAAGTGCAGACATTCACATGGAAGCTCTCTAACTTACCAGTCGTGTGCTCGCTGGCTCATGATTGGTCGTTTGATGTGTTTAGAGACTTTTTGTACAAATAGATAGTATATTTCCACTCGTGTTTTCAGAGGCATCTCTGACACATTTATGGATAAATAATATGAAAAGAATTTGACTTGCAAAAGTTTCACTGATAAAAGCTAGTGTTGGCTGCTGTGTATATGAGTTGAGGGAGCAGATCGAGTAATCTCTCCACTTGTGTTAAAAATAAAAACAAGCTGCCAAGGCAACCAATTACTGATCCCTTTAGTTTGACCCCTTGTTTCATGTCAATGCTTAACTCTTACTCCTTCCTCAATAATTTTCTTCATGTCTATATCCAAACTAATCACTACCACTGCTTTTTGACTGAGCTCTTTATAGAAATGATAGTTTTGTTAATATGATCTCTTTTGCTTGGTATAACCTACAGTATTGTGTAAAAGTCTTAGGTCACAATTACATTAGATGTGCCATATTTAGCAATGGTATAATGACCAGGTATAATTATTTCTCAGTTTCTTTATTGAAATACAACTAGAAAATACAGGGAATATGTATGCAGTATTAATAAACTGAATAAAAAGGAAAATAAAGGGAAAAATATCCAAATGGACCCTTCTATAGTCTGAAGAAGCTTGATCAGGAATGGTCTTTTTGGAAGGGTAGCAGCCAAGAAACCACTGTTTTAGAAGGGGAACAGGGTGAAAACGGCTAAGATTGGAATGAAGACCAGTGGAAAAGTGCATTATGGAGGGACACATGTAAGTTTCAAATGTTGGGGTTTCACCAACGCGAAAATATGAATACACTACCCATAGTTCAACTGAGGTCTGAGTTCTGAGCAATTTTGAAGTGAACAAAAAGTGCTCTGAGCTCCCATCAATGCTAAACAGGACGAGTAAGCAATACAAGTCCTCCTTAAAATAATAAAAAAACCACTATGTTAAAACACCCTTAGGGTGAATTAACCACAAACAAACCACCTCGGCATGTGGTCTGAGTTCAGTTCATTTGTGGGTCCATTTAGTCGGGTCTGAGCTCATTTCACATGTTCACATACATAAAAGAAACCATGGCTCAGAGATCTGAAACCACTTAAAATGCTCCAACAAATTTACAGTGGTGCTTGAAAGTTTGTGAACTCTTTAGAATGTTCTATATTTCTGCATAAATATGACCTAAAACATCATTAGATTTTCACACAAGTCCTAAAAGTAGATAAAAGAACCCAGTTACACAAATGAGACAAAAATATTATACTTGGTCATTTATTTATTGAGGAAAATAATCCAATATTACATATTAGGGTGTGTCAAAACTATGTGAACCTCTAGGATTAGCAGTTAATTTGAAGGTGAAATTAGAGTCGGGTGTTTTCAATCAATGGAGTGACAATCAGGTGTGAGTGGGCACCCTGTTTTATTTAAAGAACAGGGATCTATCAAAGTCTGCTCTTCACAACACGTTTGTGGAAGTGTATTGGCGTGAACAAAGCAGATTTCTGAGGACCTCAGAAAAACAGTTGTTGATGCTCATCAAGCTGGAAAAGGTTACAAAACCATCTCTAAAGAGTTTGGACTCCACCAATCCACAGTTAGACAGATTGTGTACAAATGGAGGAAATTCAAGACCATTGTTACCCTCCCCAAGAGTGGTCGACCAACAAAGATCACTCCAAGAGCAAGCCGTGTAATAGTTGGCGAGGTCACAAAGGACCCCAGGGTAACTTCTAAGCAACTGAAGGCCTCTCTCACATTGGCTAATGTTAATGTTCATGAGACCACCATCAGAAGAACACTGAACAACAATGGTGTGTATGGTAGGGCTGCAAGGAGAAAGCCACTGCTCTCCAAAAAGAACATTGCTGCTCATCTGCAGTTTTCTAAAGATCACGTGGACAAGCCAGAAGGCTATCGGAAGAATGTTTTGTGGGCGGACGAGACCAAAATAGAATTTCTGGGTTGAAAAGAAAAGTGTTATGTTTAGAGAAAGGAAAACACTGCAGTCCAGCATAAGAACCTTATCTCATCTGTGAAACATGGTGGTGGTAGTTTCATGGTTTGGGCCTGTTTTGCTGCATCTGGGCCAGGACGGCTTGTCATCATTGATGAAACAGTGAATTCTGAACTATATCAGAGAATTCTAAAGGAAAGTGTCAGGACATCTGTCCATGAACTGAATCTTAAGAGAAGGTGGGTCATGCAGCAAGACAACGACCCTAAGCACACAAGTCGTTCTACCAAAGAATGGTTATAGAAGAATAAAGTTCATGTTTTGGAATGGCCAAGTCAAAGTCCTGACCTTAATCCAATCAAAATGCTGTGGAAGGACCTGAAGCGAGCAGTTAATGTGAGGAAACCCACCAACATCCCAGAGCTGAAGCTGTTCTGTACGGAGGAATGGGCTAAAATTCCTCCAAGCCGGTGTGCAGGACTGATCAACAGTTACATGAAACGTTTAGGTGCAGTTATTGCTGCACAGGGGGGTCACACCAGATACTGAAAGCAAAGGTTCACATACTTTTGCCACTCACTAATATGCAATATTGGATCACTTTCCTCTAGAAATAAATTACCAAGTATAATATTTTTGTCTCATTGATTTAACTGGGGTCTCTTTATCTACTTTTAGGACTTGTGCGAAAATCTGATGATGTTTTAGGTCATATTTATGCAGAAATACAGACAATTTGAAAGAGTTCACAAACTTTCAAGCAACACTGTAGTTACATTTTTAAAGCTACAAAGTGGGAGAGAAGGCAGGCAGAAGTCAGGTTACCACTTTCCGAAGGTGAGTATCTGATCTGTAAAACTATTTTTTGCTGAGCTTGGAAGATAGGTAGAGAGGGTAGCAAGGACGACTATGATCTAATGATCTATTAATGGACCAAGACAGAACAACTACACTGAACATTATATATGCATCTCTTGCTTAATGTTCTAGACAAATAACTGTACAAATAACTGTACTGTTGTCTGGTCTCAGACAAAGAAGAATTAGTTCTTACTGAGAAGCACCACACTCAAATCTTTTCATCCTTATGCATTTCATGGAGATTTTCCTTGCTACTCTCATCTCTGGCTTGCTTATTTGGCGTGTACTTGTAGATTTGGCTTGAATTAAGCATTTAACCTTTTGGGCATCTGATCCATTAACACTATATAGACGAAAGTTTGTGGACACCCTTTCTAATTATCAAGCTCTACTATTTCAGCAATGCTCACTTGGAACACATTCATAACACAAATCATGCATTTCAGGATTCTACATAGACAAACAGTGGCAGAAGAATGGATTATACTGAATTCAATAGGTGTCTGCTTCCAACAAGTCAATTAATCAACTTTCTACCCTGCTATACTTAAAGTCCATATACTTTGATTGAGAATGTGGTTGACTTGCACAGATCTTTGACCTCAACTTCATCAGACTCATTAAAAATGAACTGGAATACCAGAAGTGTTTATTGTCTAATATGTTCTGTCTAATATCAGAAGCCAACCTTGCAGGCATGTTTCAATATACAGTGGAATGCCCTTTGAGAACAAAGGCTGTTGCAGCAGCACAGTTGGAAGATACCCTACACTAATACCCATATATTAAAAATAATTGAGTGTCCACAAACTTCTGTCTCTATAGTGTACATTTAGTCTGTGTTGTAGGATAGGTTCCTAAATTAATCAAATTCAGTGGCTCTGCTTGTACGAGTTTGCATGTTCTCCTTGTGTATACGTGGATCTTCTGTGGGTAATCTGGTTTCCTCCCACATTCCAGAGACGTGCAAATAAGTCAGGATCTCCGATTCCTTCGCACCCATCACTATCCCCTCTACAGATATTCAACCCCTCAACAACTTCACATGCTTTTCTCCTTTTTTCACAGATGATATTCTTCAACTGCTCTCATCCAGCAATTCTACCACATGTCAACCAGATCCCATCTCGACAGCATGTTGCAAAACATCACTCAAGACCTTCTTCCCTCTGCTTTCAAGAGTTCAAGAGTCATTCCTATATTCCAATAATCAGCTGTCAACCTTTCTCAAAGAGAACGACCTACAAGATCACAACCTGTCTGGCTTCAAAGCAACAGACTCCACAGAAACTGCACGGATGTTCATTGGTTTTGATGCTTCTTGACCTTTCAGCATAACAGGCTCAGCCTGGCTTAGAGGGACAATCCCACCAGGTGATATAGAGAGGAATCACATCTGCACCATGTGCACTTGCAAGGAGTTCCAGAAGGCTCAGTTCTGATACCTCTTCTTTTCTCTCTGCAGTCAGAACCTCACTTGGCTTCTCCTATCACTGTCATTCTGATTACACTCAACTCATCCTCTCCTTCCCTCCTACAGATGCACAGGTCTCCACAAATATCTCAGCATGTCTGGAGAGCAACTTATCACGGATGTGAGCTCATCATTTAAAGACAAATCGTAGCAAGACTGAGCTGCTTTAAATTATTGGAGACGGATCCCCTTGTCAAGATCTTGTCATCTCCGAGGTAAACTCTTCAATCACACCCTCTGAGAATGCAAGAAACCTTGGAGTAGTCTTTGATAACCAGCTGAGTTTCTCTGCTTGTAATGCCAAACTGACTCTGTTTTCTCCACAACATCAGGAGGATTCAACCCTTCATTTCCATGAAAGCCACCGTCACGTATTTTATCGAAACCAGATTCCTGCAATGCTCTTTCCGGAGATCTAGATGCTTACAGTCAGAATCCTGCAATTGGTTTTCACCTTACCCAAGTTTTGTCATGTTACTCCACCACTACCTTCTCTTCACTGGAGAAAAAATGGACCAAAAATGGACCAGAGCCTTTTTACCTAAAGGCTTTAATCAAAACCCACTCTGTTGCTCGTACCCTTTGAGACACAAGCTTGGCTGAACTCGATCCACCACTCAAGATTAAAGGAAGACAAGCATCAAGACTCCTACCAGTTGGTGCAATGAACTTTACTGGATCTCCGAATGGAGACTCTTGCTATCTTAAAATGACTCACCTTTTCACTCGGCACTTAAGTGAAGGCTGAAACTGAACTTGCATATTTAATAAATAAAACACAAGCCATTAGGGTTTGAGCTGAGTTCATGGGCTATTGCTTATTTATAATAGCATGAGGTAATGTCTACTAAGAAGATTACAAAGCACTTGTGTTAGTCACTCTGGACAAGGGTGTACGCTAAATGATGTAAAGGTAAACTGGTGTCTCTAAAGTGTCCCAATGTGGGTGAGTGCATGTTTGTTTGTAAGGCGACTCCCTGTAACAGACTGACAGCCTGTCTAAGCTTGGTTCCCACCTTATGCTCTGTGCTGCTGGTTAGGCCCTAACCCCCATGAACACTAAATACGTTTAAACGAATAGTAAAATGAATTAAATCAATGCACACGTGATTCTAAATTTGCTGATTGAAAATATTAACCTAGTACATCTCCAGATAACTTCCTTATCCAACTAGTATATGGCTTCTATATCTAACCATAGCTGTACAGAAAATTGCCAGTGCTGAACCAACGCCTGCAGTTTTGATATCATCCTTAGAGAGCCAATATAAACACATACTGAACGGGTATAAACAAATAGCTATAAATTGTTAATCCAACACAAGGGAATTTGTTGTGCATTATTTAGATGCAGTGTATCACTATTAGATTTAATGAAAAGCACCCAAAGGAAAAAGTGTGGCATAATGACATAATCCATTGTTAGCTAACCTAATTCCTTCATGACTAATTCACGTGTACAGTGTCCACCATCTGTATCTTAAGCCAGCAAAAAATGAAAATAAAAAAATCGTATGATCATCTCAGCATCTTTTCCTCAGTATCTTCCCTTTAATTTAACTAAGTGCATAGTGTTCCTCATGTGCTAATGTTAATAGTTTCCCTTACATATCATCCTTTGCTTGAAGACATACTTTGTCAGTGACAAGTGCTGCATTACAGATTTTCTCTAACAAATGAACTGATAAACTTTCACAATTTAATCAGGTTCTGAGAAAATGGAACATCTGAGAAAAGGGCACAGGGATATATATATATATATATATATATATATATATATATATATATATATATATATATATATATATATATAAATATACTAACTATATAACCATATACACTCACTCGCTCACACACACAGTCCATTTTATCAATTCCACTTAACGTATATAAGCATTTGTAGTTCTACAATTACAGACTGTAGTCCACATGTCCATATGTTTCTCTACATACTTTGTTAGTTGTCTTTACTGTTCTCTAATGGTCAGGACCCCCAAAGAGAACACCACAGATCAGGTACTATTTGGGTGGAGGATCATTCTCAGCACTGTAGTGACACTGACTTGGTGATGGTGTGTTAGTGCGTGTTGTGCTGGCGTGAGTGGATCAGACGCAGTAGTGCTGCTGGAGATTTTTACTCTGTTAACCACTCTCATTAACATCAGTGTTTAAAATGACATTTTCATTGTTCAGTCCCCTGCTGGACTGAAAATAGTGCACCTATCAAAAATGTCCAGCCACCAACTTCCTGTAGGCAGCATCCTGTGAGCACTGATAAAGGATTAGAGGATGACTAACACAAATTGTGCAACACCAGATGACCCACTGCCTCGGACTTTACATCTACAAGGTGGAGCAATAAGGTGACTGTGTGCACAGTGAGGGCACACAGTGTTTAAAAACTCCAGCAGCACTACTGTGCCTGAGTTGTACCAGCACAACACATTAACACACCATCACCACGTGTCGCTGCAGTGTTGAGAATGATCCATCCTCCGAATAGTACCCAATTCCTGATCATTAGAGAATAAAGAAAGATGGCTAACAAAGTATATAGAGAAAAAGATGTAGTGCATCTATATGGTAAGTAGGACTGATAAAATGGATGATGAGTGTAGAAAAAAAAGGAGGTATGTGGTCCCTACTTATCATAATTTGCTTGGGTGATTACAATTGAATCAAGTCAGAGCCAACAAGTGCATTTAGTGTCAGAAAATGGCATTAACTACCAAATAAATGTCTGTTCATTCAGCACATTTGACTTGATCATTAGCGTCAGCACACAACAGGTCTCTGTAAACACACTTTCCACAATACCTACACATATGCATAGCGCACAAAACAAAATCAGGCTTTTACCAGCCAGACGGCGTCGGGGTAAAATTAGTTCACTGAAAGCACAGCAACGCCGTTGTTAGTAAGCACTACAGAGATTTCCCTAAAGACTTTCCCTCCATTAAAACTTGCTGACAGCTTTGTTAGCTGCAATCCTACCACCTCCACAATGCTGAAGCAGAGCCCAAACCCCTCCACCTTGCTGAACGTCAATGCTACCAGCAGGGTAAAAACATTATGGCTATTGCCAAGATGTTTTCATTTACGCCATTAAGACTCTGATACCCATGCTTAGCCATCTGTCTGCACTCGATCAGCCTGACAAAGCCATTCACTCAGCAAACTACAGCTTGCTCTCTTTACTGAAAGAGCACATCCTCCGGCACTCAAACTTTATTTTGTGCCTGATGAGGTGTGAGAATATAGTTCTCATACAGAGTGTGTTTGGTAATTCCCTTGGATGATCATTGGAAATGTGAGACTTGTTAATATGGAGTAAGAATTCGTTAGAATGGTGGTTTGTTTACAATATGTTAAAGGTTCCGGACTACTAATTTGCAAGGACGTGAGTTCAAAACCCAACTCTGCCAAGCTGCTACTGTTGAGCCCCTGAACTTCTCAGCTCAAGTACTGGATGTCGCTCTGGATAAGATTACCTGCTAAATACTGAAAATGTAATTTAAACGTATGCTTCTTAAGGTTTTTGGTTAAGTATGTATTTTTGAATGACTTTTTAGTTTTGGATTGCTTTGCCACCTCAAGTACTATGCAAAAGTTGTAGGTTGGTAATAGATGTGTTGTTTTAGCATTATGTCAAACCTGGATTCGTCACTCCATAACACTCTTTTCCACTACCTTCATTCCAATCTTTGAGAGCTACAGTGGGGCAAAAAAGTATTTAGTCAGCCACTGATTGTGTAAGTTCTCCTACTTAGAAAGATGAGAGAGGTCTGTAATTTTCATCACAAGTACACTTCAACTATGAGAGACAAAATGAGAAAAAAAATCCAGGAAATCACATTGTAAGGATTTTTTAAAGAATTTAATTGTAAATCATGGAGGAAAAATAAGTATTTGGTCACCCACAAACAAGCAAGATTTCTGGCTCTCACAGATCTGATACCTTCTTCTTTAGGAAGCTCTTCTGAACTCCACTCGTTACCTGTATTAATGGCACCTGTTTGACCTCATTATCTGTATAAAAGACACCTGTCCACAGCCTCAAACAGTCAAACTCCAAACTCAAGACCAAAGAGTTGTCGAAGGACACCAGGAAGAAAATTGTAGACCTGCACCAGGCTGGGAAGAGTGAATCTACAATAGGCAAGCAGGTTGGTGTGAATAAATCAACTGTGGGAGCAATTGTAAGAAAATGGAAGACATACAAGACGATTGATAATCTCCCTCGATATGGGGCCCCACGCAAGATCTCATCCCGTGGGGTCAAAATGATCATGAGAACAGTGAGCAAAAATCCCAGAACTACATGGAGGGACCTGATGAATGACCTGCAGAGAGCTGGGACAAAAGTAACAAAGGCTACCATCAGTAACACACTACGCCGAGAGGGACTTGGATACTGCAGTGCCAGGCGTGTTGTTTTTTTATCTTGTCTCTCATAGTTAAAGCATACCTAAGATTAAAATTACAGACCTCTCTCATTTTTCTAAGTAGGAGAACTTGCACAATCAGTGGCTGACTAAATACTTTTTTGCCCCACTGTATATATATTAACCTTTTAACCTCGTCCCCCTTCTAAAAAAAGTGACTTCTTGATACCGCCACTGCTAAATACTTGCTACTGCAGCCTATAGACTAGAGACGGTGTTTTATTTCAAACAATAATATTCATTTGACACAATACACAACTAATAACACAAGATGTATTGTACCATTCAGTAATTTTTTATCATTGTCTCTTTTTTAATGGATGGTGAGAGCCGCATACTTGTAGTTAAATAAAGGCTTTTGGAAATGAATTGATCTACTTTTAAATTTAAGGTTGTTTGCACAAGTGTGTTACATCAGCGCTACCATTGTCACTGCCAGTCTGGGTTAATAAATGCGAGCTGTCTAGAATCACACAGTTGGACTGAATTACATCTTTTGTAGCAGAGTAAATGATTTCTGAGCAAGCAAAACATGAGTGTGTTGCTCATGTTGGGTAATCGCACCACAGATGAGCCACCTATGTCATCGAGAAATGTGTTGAGGACCCATGGCAGCAAATAAAGGCTGAAAGAGTGAATTGGTATGACAAGCATAAAGATGTTAGCACATCACTGTAAGCAGATAACCTCTGACACAATCTTATCTTACACTTGCTGTCCCGAAGATGTCTCGTCCTGCTAGAACTGGCATTTGGAAGCCAGGATGCAGAAGAATACTCATCGCTACACTGATGGCAAATTAGTCTTGCACAACCCCAGCTCTTAAAGCAAAATGAGTTTGGCTTCTTAAGTGAATTGATAAGAATTCAGTAATCTTAAAGCACACAATGTTATGCTCAAGAGCTTTCATTTTCGTTGTTGCCAAGGAATGCGATACAAATGGCAGCAATATCAAAGTGAGCATCCGTTAACTAGGCCAAGATGAAGACAATGCCAACACGGTGTTTAATGTTCCCTCATTAATTCTTCTGCCTGCAGCACACAGCGCAGAATATATTATGTGGAGGAGGGAGCGGACAAAGCAACAGACATGAAAATAACAGAGCTCCACTTACAGAATATTCCACCTGTTTTTTACACTTATTATATTCTAGCGTTCATTACAGAAGTGAGGAAAACACAATAGACATGTGGCCAGTGAATAATGATGTGCAGTCCAGAGCGTTTTGCTATCGTAATGAGACAAGGAGCAGAACTCAACTCTACATAAGCATAGAATGCAACACGTTTCACTTTATTACAATTATCATAAGAACAGGCTCTAAGTGTGTACAGTCTTAAATGAGGAAAATTACAGTACCTAAGACCATGCTATATGTTTGTTTTAGGAGGGTTGTGCTACATGTGCAGTCATGTAGTTATTATTGTAGTAGGTTCTTTGTATAGAATGCAGTTGCATAGATACAGTACTGTACAAAAGTCTCAGGCCACCATTAGAGTTGTTGATTTAGCACTGGTATAAGGACCATATATAACCTACTGTCAACGATTGGATGCAATAACTTGGATTCCTCCCTCCATAAAACCCTTTGCCACTAATCATTCCAATTTTTTTTGTTTTAGCTTATCTTCTATAGCCTTTTCACCCTGTTCCCCTTCCAAAAAAAGCAGTGTCTTGGCTGATGCCCTTCCAAAAAGATAATTCCTGAACAAGCTTCTTCAGACTGCAAAAGCATGCTGCTATTGCACAAGTGTAAGAGGATGTCACACTAAACACCTGTCACTGTAGCCTATAGAAGCACGTAGGCTGTACATATACACTCACTGGTCACTCTTCATTCCATACAACTGCTCGTTAATGCAAATGTCAAAATCAGCCAATGAACTGGCAGAAATCCAATGAATTTATGTATGTAGACATGGTCAAGATGACCTGCTGAATTTCAAACCGAGCATCAGAATGGAGAAGAAAGGCTATATGTGACTTTGAATGTGGCATGAATGATGGCACTAGACGGGCTGGTCTGAGTATTTCAGAAATCGCTGATCTACTGGGATTTTCATGCACAGCCATCTCTAGGGTTTACAGAAAATGGACCGAAAAAAGGAAAATACAGTGAGTGGCAGTTCTCTGGGTGAAAATGCCTTTCTAAGTCTAGAGGTCAGAGGATTATGGCCAGACTAGGTGAGGCTCACAGAATTACTCAAATAACCACTCATTACAACCAGGTATGCAAAAGATAATCTCTGACTGCACAACATGCCAAACCCTGAAGCAGATGGGCTACAGCAGCAGATGACCACACCAGGTACCACTCCTGACAGATAAGAACAAGCAACTGAGGCTACAATTCACACAATGTGTCTCGATTTCTGCTGTGACATTCGGATGGTACCAGTCACAGATCTCAATCCAACAGAGCACCTTTGGGATGTGGTGTAACGGGAGATTCACATCATGGATGTGCAGCTGGCAAATCTGCAAGCAACTACAGTACATGATGCTATATTATCAATACAGACCAAGATCTCTGTACCTAATAAACTGGCCATGTACACAGTAGACAATGTCTATTGTGAAACATTTACATTCATATATTTAAATAAGGTGGTTCTTGAAAGTTTGTGAAACCTTTAGAATTTTCTGTATTTCTGCATCACCTAAAACATCATCAGATTTTCACACAAGTAGTAGAAAAGTAGATAAAGAGAACCCAGTTAAAGAAATGAGATAAAAATACTATACTTGGTCATTTATTTATTGAGGAAAATGATCCAATATTGCATATTAGTGAGTGGCAAAAGAATTTAGCAATTAATTTGAAGGTGAAATTAGAGTCTGGTGTTTTCAATCAATGGGATGACAATCAGGTGAGTGGGCACCCTGTTTTATTTAAAGAACAGGGATCTATCAAAGTCTACATGTTTGTAGAAGTGTATCATGGCACGAACAAAGGAGATTTCTGAGGACCTCAGAAAAAGAGTTGTTGATATTCATCAGGCTGGAAAAGGTTACAAAACCATATCTAAAGAGTTTGGACACCACCAATCCACAGACAGACAGATTGTGTACAAATGGAGACCATTGTTACCCTCCCCAGGAGTGGTCGACCAACAAAGATCACTCCAAGAGCAAGGAGTGTAATAGTTGGCGAGGTTACAAATGTCCCCAGGGTATCTTCCAAGCAACTGAAGACCTCTCTCACACTGGCTAACGTTAATGTTTATGAGTCCACCATCAAAAGAACAGTGAACAACAATGGTGTGCATGGCAGGGTTGCAAGAAGAAAGCTACTGCTCTCCAAAAAGAACATTGCTCCTCATCTACAGTTTGCTAAAGGTCACATGGAAAAGCCAGAAGGCTATTGGAAGAACGCTTTATGCACGGTTTAAAAGAAAAGCGTTATGTTTGGAGAAAGGAAAACACTGCATTCCAGCATAAGAACCTTATCCCATCTGTGAAACATGGTGGTGGTAGTATCAAGGTTTGGGCCTGTTTTGCTGCATCTAGATCAGGACGACTTACCATCATTGTTGGAACAATGAACTATGAATTATATCAGAGAATTCTAAAGGAAAATGTCAGGACATCTGTCCATGAACTGAATCTCAAGACACACAAGTCATTCTACTATATGTTTTGGAATGGCCAAGACAAAGTCCTGACCTTAATCCAATCGAAATGTTGTGGAAGGACCTGAAGCGAGCAGTTAATGTTAGGAAACCCACCAACATCCCAGAGTTGAAGCTGTTCTGTACGGAGGAATGGGCTAGAATTCCTCCAAGCCGGTGTGCAGGACTGATCAACAGTTACAGGAAATGTTTAATTGCAGTTATTGCTGCACAGGGGGGTCACACCAGATACTGAAAGCAAAGGTTCACATACTTTTGCCACTCAATAATATGTAATAATGGATCACGATAAATAAATGACCAAGTATAATATTTTTGTCTCATTTGTTTAACTGGGCTCTCTTGATCTACTTCTAGGGCTTGTGCGAAAATCTGGTGATGTTTTAGGTCATATTTATAATATTCTAAAGGGTTCACAAACTTTCAAGCACCACTGTATATGTATATAAATATGGTCACACTGGGGAAGCTGGTGTGATTTACAGTGTGCATTCTCAATGAAACATGATCGCAAACAAAAAGATGTTTCGTAATTGCGTCTTTCTCCCCATGCATGACTAATGGTTAAAACAGTCCAGCCCTCTGGAGCCCATCAGCTCTGTTTGTACTCCCAGACCTCCCCATCACGGTTAATGAGAAATCCACAGCAAAACCCCAGTGATGAATTATTTTAAAGAAGAGCAGTCACGTTTGGCTGATTTGTTCAGTAGCAGAGCTTTATTTCGTTGCTTATTATCTTTTACATTCAAAACCATTTCATCCAGCCATAAATCAGAAATACACAACCAATGCGGTAATTTTACCTTTGTCAAGGTGAGAAATAACTGCCAGAATCCACACAGCAGCACCAAATGGTTTAATAACTAGTCAGTATGCATAAGTGCATAACTTGTTGCCAGCTGAAACCTAATCACCAATGCAGTAATTATCCGATGGGAGGCTCTGATTTTTTTAAACTAGTTAACTATTTGCTTAGTTAAATCCAGGTGGTGACCTTATTTTTGGCCAGGCAGTCTATGTATGATACATAGAAGCTTTGCTTCCTGCACAGGTTTGGCAGCACAATTTGATATAAGATGGATGAACATATCTTGTGTCACCCAGTGGCACCAGTGCCCTGGGCCACCACAGGGACACAGGTTCAAATCCCAGCTGTGCCTTCCCAATCAGGTTGGGCCAGTAGAGAGATCATACCTCAGCGCTTCAGCAGCCTGTAAGGAACTTATGCTCCATCAAGGGCATGATTACGCCCGTGACCTGTGTTGTCTGGGGATAAGCAGGGATAACCGGGTAAAATCAGAGTTAATGGTTGAAGACAAGAATGGGAATATGAACATTTTCTGTAGACATATTGAGTAATCAAGTCTTTTAATCAGGACTTACAATTTTTGTAAGACACAAATAAGACTAATAACTAATGGCACTGAGGATAACCTAATGCACATGGTCTCTGGCATCAATGGCAGGTCAAGACCATTTGAAGCCATTGGTTGTTAGAGGGGCCAATTACATTCTACTTAAAAGTGTGTTGTATGCATTAAGAGGATTAATCAACTTGCACACTACTCATATTGGGGAGTGGGGGTAGTTTAATGGTGGGCAAGCTTGCTGTCAAAGGGACACTGCTGGCCCACCCCAAAAAAAGTACCACTGTCTTGCATCTGGAGAAATAATAATGCTGCGTCACTATTCATTAACTTATGAACTACCTTCCATTAAGCAGAAAATAAACAGCTGATGACAAACTTTAACTGAATGACCATTCCTTTGATGTGTTTTTATGCATTTACCTTAATGATGTTTTAATACAGTTTGTATATTCTTAGTGATTTGTAGAGCTGTAAACGAGCAACATATTCTAGGGAAAAGAGAAATTCTATTCTAAAACCCTGGTCAGCAGCTACATCATAGCACACATAAATTAATTCCATTTAATGCACATGCTATTGATTCCTCGTGCAAAGCCAGCTGAGCAACATTAGCATTATGGCAAGTGATCAGTCTCTGCAGGACGAGTCTCTCACTATGGGACTGAATGTAAACGCTTCTCTGGTCTCGCACTCACACTGCAAACTAGAGGGACAGATGTCAAACATGACATCGTCCATATTTCATTTCTGACCAAATACCTGCTAACTTCACAGGGTGGTGAAAAATTAATGTGGAACTATTGAAATGTTTGGGTCAGACTGACCCTGAAGATAAAAGAAAAGAACAGTGACACCTTTCTTCTCTAGACAGCTTTCAACAGATTTAAAAATCAATCTACTTTTTCTTTTGCCTTTGAGTGAACCAAAATGTTGGAGGAGAAAGTGGGACAGACATTTATAAGCCTCATCTTCTCCCGCAGCTGAGAATTATTGGAGCACCTGAGATGGAGTAGCTAAATATCAGTGGATTGCAGAGAATAGATACAAAATGCCTCGAATTTGTAGACACAGTAGATTACAAACATGCAGAGACCTATTTCTACTTTGCAATCCTGTTTTTCTCTTACTACTTAATTCAATAGAAATTAAGCCTCATGCATCACATTGGTACAAGTTAAGCAAATAAAGTGCCTTTGGTGGCTTAGCAACTGCTATTTTCATGCCCTACCTACTGCGTGATGGGTCGAGCCAAGAGCACCAAAGCACATGTTTAAGGTACACATGGGTCGTAGTTTGGATGACTAATCAGCATTGCAAGTTGTAGTTTTGCGAAATGGTGTACACAAGAATAGACAGCACTTTATGGGTGATTATCCCAGCAATGGCACAGCATGGAGCATGAATCAGTGGTGAGATTAGTAGTCTTAAAACTCCATGCCAGTATATATACTTTGCACTTGCAGCACTTAAATGACTTTGTTATTGCTTGTGATGTTCAGTTACTTATGAAACATGAATAACTGAAAATCATAATTCCGGATCAGTAATGTACTTTAAGTATTTGGGCCTTGTATAACACTGGACGTTTTTACCCCCAAACGTTTTGCTTCCTGAAAAAAATTCAGATGACAGACAATGTCAAGCTAAACACAAAACACAATTTCCTATTTCCTCCATCATACAGGGATTTGCAGAAACATTGTGCCGGTCCAAGTCCACATAAATATGGAGGCTTGCCTTGACCATGTCATTTCATCCTGGCTGTGTTATTCGATGGAAATATCCAGACATAAAGCGTTCAACAGCTGGATCAGCATTGGTTTTCACATCTGCTTCATCTAAGCTCCGTGTCTCTGTGGTTTCAGAACTGGCAAACTGTCATCAGTGCAGATTGGAGTATTCAACAGATTTGAAGTAATAGACGTAGCAGATCCTTCTGTTCTCAACATATCACGGGGGCTGCAAATGACTCTGAGCCAAGCTCTCAGGTCAGACAAGAGTTTGTCACGGTCACCAATTTCACATTAGAAGTAGAGCTTGTAAACGTTCTTAATAAGTGCAGTCGTTGAGCCTTAAGTGTATACTCGCCCCTTATGTAAAGGAACGTACTGCTACATTGACAAGGCATTTCTGCTGTGTTAACTCTTCAGTAAATCTTATTGTTAAATAAGCTCAATATGCTATTGCCTGAAGAAGATATTTATCAGCACAGGTGCATAGAGCGTTTGTAAATGTGAATAGGAGAAAGCCTGTCTGCCTTCTTCTAACCTGATTAACCATGCCCAGCTTAAAAGATAGGCATCATTAGCACATTCCTAAAATGCCCAGGCATGATTGGACTGATCCAAACTGCTTGCATTGTGAGCAATATACTAGTAGACTTAGCTCTTAACCTATATTCCCCTGAAAAGCCCTAAAATGTCCCCGTCCCAAATGTTTTTTAGAATTTGTTGAAGGCCTGAAATGCAGAAATGGATGTTTAATAACAAATGAAATGAAGTTGACCAGACAAAGTATGAAATAGCTTGGGTTCATACTATTCGCAACGAAATAAAAATCAGAGTATATGTAGGACATGCTGTGTTTCTCCCTGTGTCTGTCTGTCTTGTTTCTGTATTCTATCTGACTTTCTCTGCTTCTCTGCCATCTCTCTCTCTCTCTCTCTCTCTCTCTCTCTCTCTCTCTCTCTCTCTCTTTCATATTTGCATCTTACATATTGTGCCAACCTTTTATGATTTGGGGTTATAATACAAATTTAAAAACAAAAAAACATTCAAACAGGTTAAAGAAGGAAGAAATTAGAAAAACTACCATGGATTGTGGTAGTGTAGAGGGTAAGGTACTGGACTATGGATCAGAAGGTTCAGGGTTCAAATCCCACCTCTGCCAAGCTGCCACTGTTGGGTCCT
This sequence comes from Ancistrus triradiatus, assembly GCA_025084515.1. Taxonomy (NCBI): domain Eukaryota; kingdom Metazoa; phylum Chordata; class Actinopteri; order Siluriformes; family Loricariidae; genus Ancistrus; species Ancistrus triradiatus. The sequence goes on from JAJAGP010001151.1 coordinate 121,605, forward strand.
TGAGCAAGGCCCTTAACCCACAATTGCTTGGATTGTAAGATTGTACCAATTGTAAGTCACTCTGGATAAGGGCATATAGAAGAGAGGAGGATACTACTTAGAGCTGATTTGTCATGGTTTCCAACCTGCCGACCTGATCTGAACATCCCACTAAAAGAAAGAAAGAAAAAAAAAACAGAAAAATCCTTCTTTTCTAAGCACCATTCAAAATCACCTTTTATAAACCTGCTATATATATATATATATATATATATATATATATATATATATAGTGCATATTTGAGAAAGACAAAAAAAAAAAAACAACACTCCTTGACTACTACCACCAATAAAACACATTACAATATAAAAGCTGCGCGTAAGAGAGCATTTTTATGTCAGAAAGTCTCGTCCAAACTTTGCACACAAAAGTTCAGAAATGACTGTAGTTGAAAAGATCAATTCAGGGCTGCTTTTCTTTAAAGTGTAATTAGTCTGTCATAACAAAGCGGCTGCTGATGAGAAACCTTGCTGTTTTGCTGTTACAGAACAGGCCTTAATAATGCATGCTGTTCCTCTTTGCCATGGCAAAAGCTTATGGGAAGCTCCATTTGCTCGCAAGTTCTCCGTCTTCCACAGCATGCTGCTTGTTTCCCGAAGAGCAATCCTTTCCAATTCCATTATAAAATTTTGTTGATATCACACAATGTAGGTCATTAGTGTTGCCTTCAAAGCTTGCCAAAACCATTACCTCATCACTGTCACACACTTAAGAAAAGCACTGCCCGGAAACGCGAAGAGTGAAACATTTATAAGCCCATAAAAAGAAAGCCCATGGCACAATCACCAACTAAGTTCCAAACTTCAGTGTAATAACAATCACAGGGTGGCCATAATTGTGATTACAACTAAATTATTGCTGAAAGTGCAACGTGTGAGAGATTTGTGAGGGCCTCGAGTGAATGGTAATCACCCGGACAGAATCAGAGGATTCCTATATGCAAAAAAAAATCTTTAGCACAGCTGAGCCAATAAGAATACAAATGGTGTGAAAGTATGCAACATGCATAATAAGCGGAAAAGCAGATGGAATTATTGATGATTTGATGAAGTATAGTAAACACAGTACTGTGCAATAGTCTCAGGCCACCATTAGATTAGATATACCATTGTTTTAGCAATGGTATAATGACCATATACAACAATTTCTCAGTCTCTTTATTTCCGCTTTCTTTCCACATCCCAAAGACATGCACTGATTGGTCACTCTAAACTGGCCTGGTGTGAATGTGATGGACTAGTATCGACATAACCTTGTTCCTTTAGCGAATAGCCAAAAGACAAAAAGACAAAAAACATCTGAAAAGCAGCTTCCATAGGATACATTGTCAAGTATTTAGTGTAACCTCCATTTACACTTGAGCTACTGCAGCATCTTTAGAAGTTTAGTACAGTCTGAAGAAACTTTATCAGGAATGGTCTTTTTGGAAGCGTAGCAGCCAAGAAACCACCTTTTTTGTAAAGGGAACAGGGTGAAAAGGCTAAGATATCCAAATGCTCACAAAGATTGGAATGAAGATCAGTGGAGAAGAATATTATGGAGTGACGAATCCATGTTTGAAACTTTTGGGTCCACTCGTTGACAATGTGTTATATATCATCATTATATAATCGCTAAATATAATGGTGGCCTAAGACTTTTGCATAGTACTCTATGTCAGTATATCAGTATAGTCATTCAAAAGCTGTATTTAAAAAAAATTATATTCCATTCTAAGGTCCCAGATGTGACAGTGGCAAGTATAAACCAGGAGAAACCATGAGAATAAACATGCTCTAAAGGGGGAGTCCATGTCCGTGCTCTCCCTGCAATTCAAATCCCAGGTGTGGCCTGCAATGCGAAGGTTGGGATGGTGCCTTTATGAAATCCTGTAAGGGATTTGATCCTGTCTAAGGTGCACCTCTGCCATCACCCATTGATTTCCAGGTTAGGCTCCAGACCCAAATCTGGAAATATGTTGTAGATCTTGGAAAGCAGATGTCAGAAGTCTGTAATTTTGGACCAGTTTCAAATTTCTCAGGCTACGTTCACACAGGAGGTAAAAGTGGCCCAAATCCAAGTTTTGTTTGTCATATATGACACAACTATATTATCTTTGGGGCAGTGTGATCAGAAAAAGCACAAGGAATCTGACATTTTCAGTTCAGATTTGGGCCACTTTCAAATCCGATACATATCTGATATGCAACTCTGAACAGCCAGATCGGAATTCATACATCTTTTTTCAACTCATCATTCGTCATAAATTTGCGATAAGGAGAAGGGAAAATGACAGCAGTGAGATGGAGATTTTCAGTGTCAAGATAGCTGTGTGATGTCTCTGTGTAAACAAAATTAGAAGGCAGGTATCACAATCGCTGCACGTTTGAGGAAATTTCTAAAGAAACGTCTCACTGTGGCCACAGGAGGACGTCCCCGCAGCGTCAAAGGAAAACAAAAAGCATAGAAGTGAAGATTAAAGAAATCAAAGGTGCAAACCAAACAAGTGGCATATAAGTGGCTGAATAATGCGCCCTTTTTAACTTGCCCATTAAAGAAGTGCCCCTTTCTGTTGACTGTTTACCTTGCATGTCAGAGTCAGAGCATGAACTGTTCAGATGAATGTCAAAAATAGGTCATGGATTTGTCGAGAAAATCAGATTTGGGCCTGCTGTGAGAACATTGCCTTAGTCACTGTGAAGTCTGATTCTACTATCATTCAGAATGTCAATTAGAGCAATTTCCTTCAGAGCATGGACTCTCATGGACCAGCATGCCCAGTAACTCAGACAGTCTTTGGTGCCGATTGTGGGAATGAATTCATATACTACAAAGCATGGCATCATCGTTCAGAGACCATAATAGCACATGCTTTCTTGTATTCAACAGGAGCAGAAGAGCATGAAGCTGACTGAATAAAACAGAACAGAGACTTGTCTTAAGGGTCAAAATGTCCCACCACTATGTTTACCAGCAAAGAAAGCCCACTAAATGATCTTCTTTCAGCTTGAAATTTGATTACTTTTTAAAAGTGACCTCCTAAAGTGACCACAATATTAGAAAGAGTGAAAGATTGCCACATTAAATGAAAGCTGTTCACCACCAGAGTACAAAGAGGGTCAGTGACCTGGCAGTTCAAAAATCTCTCTCTCTCTCTCTCTCTCTCTCTCTCTCATACACACACACACACACACAATTACTAACCCTAGATTGTGTGCTACTGATTTTCTTGTGCATGTGCAGCATCTCCCCTCCATTCATCTCCCCTAGTTCACAGACAAAATAAAAAACAACTGCCTACAACAAACAGAATTTCAGACAAAATCATCATTTCTTCAAAGCACTGTTTACTAATTAGGAATGCAGTCAGAGACTATAAAGGTGCTACTGGTGACAGTGACCCCTGTTCTGTCTCGACTGAGCATTAGCTCAAAAAGGAATGAAGACTACTATTTTTGTAGCTTCATTCCTAATTGTACAGTATGTAAGTATAACGTTCAAGACTGCTATTGTTTCTAGGTATGCATCGATATTGAATTTCTTGGGCTGATACAATAACCAATATTTAACACACAATTGTGGCCGATACATGTGTAAACAACCGATAAATGAATCTTTTTGCATTTAAAAAACGTTCACATTATAATCCATATATGAACTGTTATTAAAAACTGGATCTGTCATTCATTTCAGCCATAAAATAAAGTAATACTAAATACTAAACTCAATAAAGCAGTTAAATCAGACATGCTGATTACTGTAAACATGGGTGCATTTCACTCAAAGGGAAAAAAAAATTTGTTCCATTTAATTTTCTAACCTTCCTTTAAAAAGGTAACAATATTTTTGGTATTGTAATTGGTAGAGGCACCAACAAGAAGTCAATACGTAAGCTTATGACTGAGATGCTCAAGAAAGACTATAACTTCATACATAACTATGCAGTCAGCAACATCAGATATTTTGCATGATGAATAACAGAGAAAAGAAAAAAGAAAAATTTTCATATGTAAATATATAATAAATATTTGTCATATCAGCTAAAATTCTAATATCGGACCGATACCGATAACCGGCCACCGATATATCGTGCATCACTAATTCTTTCCCTGTAATAAAATGCATTCAGAGCTACTTTCTGCACATTTCTGCTCTTTTCTTATTCTTGTTACACCTATGCGGTATCTTTATCAATAATAGTAATAATAAAAATAAAACCCTACTTTAATAAAGAAACTAATTACGTCAAGTGTGCTGTAATAAAAGCAAGACGTGAGTATTAATTAAACGCAGACGTTCCACACTGTTACAGAAGGAAAACCCAGATTAGTGGTCGAACAATATGGGTTTTTTAATAGCCAATGCTGATATTTAGAAAGCAGGGTGACCGATGGTCAATATATAATGGCGAAGTCGCATTTTTTTATTCGCAACTGATAAAACTAATAACGATAAATGAGACACCAAATTGCTGAACTTATTTATTTATTTAAGCTACAAATGCATTGTCTCTGTCTGCACGCTGTATTTTATTGCTCTTAACTACAACTTTTATTACCAGATAACAGTATCACATTATTTCTAGGGAAAAAAACGATAATGTATAAATACCTGCAAAAAAATAAACTAGGTTAGAGTATTGCACATGGTATCGCCATCTTTTTGTTTTTAATCCCAGTTCCACTTAAAAGCAGTAAGTTGTTATTTATTTTACAAATGGCCCCACCCTCACTGAATCTCAGAATCTTTTTGTTTTTAGTCACCCAGTTGTCCCAGTTTATGCGCTGCAGGTTCTTATGCAGAAAAACAAAGTTTCTCTGCATTTTCCCCACCTGTTTTTGAATACTGGATAGACACCAATTATTTCAATATGCCATTAATCGGCCTAACCCAGATATTCACAGAGTTGTACTGAATTATTTTTTGTCTTCATGCAACACAGATTTGGGGTATAAACTTAATTTAAGTTGCTTTACTTTAGGGGTTTAGTGAAGGCGGGTAATTTTTTTACCCTTAAATATAGCAGGTGGTTATACAGAATGCTAAGACTAACAAAGGTTAAACACCCCAATAACAAAGCCCACACCTCCATATGAATGCAACCTCGCACACAAGTTTCTACAGCTTTCACTGCTGAGCCTGCAGCTGAAATGGATCAAAGTTAAGATGACCTAACTAGAGCGAGCAATATGGCAGCACTCCTCCGGTGAATGAGGCTCTGAAGTCATGAAGCGTGAGACTCCAGATCAAACAATCAGCCCTGACCTCTCTCCTACCTCTACATGTCACAGTTCATAGCAGTAAAACAACATCTAATCTGTGCACCCTCACCTGCTTCAGTCACCACTGACCTGGAGTTCCTTATTTGTTTGTCTTTCTGTGTTCCTGTTTACCTATACCAGCAGCACTGACCAAATTCCATGTAGTTATCCTGGGCTGCCCACTGAGAGCAGGGACTACGGATAAACTGAGCACGCTGCCGATATAATGCACATCCATTCCGCTTTGTCTCCTACCACCTAAGACCCTGCTAATCCCTTCTTTAATTTTCCTCTCCCCTGATTTCCTAATCACCCAATCTAATTAAAAACACTTTGGTAGACTGATCCCTATCTGCATGCCCAACTGAAATGTCTGAGTAGGGCAGCCAAGAAAGAAAGAAGGCGCAAGAAAGAAAACTAGAAGCATCTCTCTCTCTTTTTCTCTGTTGTATTGCTAAATCTGTCACATGGGTGAGTTGGCAGTGAGAAAAGTCGTCCCCTTGCTGTGGACTGGACAAAGAGAAATTGTTCAGCAAGCCAGTCAATACACAACACACCTCTTCCTAGTGTGATAGAAAATGCCACGCCTGACCTACACTCTGACCCCTTGGTTGGCTCCACCAAACTCCCAATCAGAGCACACACAAACAAGCAAACCAGCTACTTTCTTGCTCCATATTCTATATACTGACACGTCCAGTTACTACTTAATGGCAGGAAACTCATTTATAGGCATGTTATAAATAGTGCATGTGTACATTTACTGCGTTTAACACATGGTCTTATCCCGACTGAGACGAACAGTTGAGGTTTGCTCAAGGACACAACAGCGGTAGCTTGGCATAGCCAGGATTTGAACTCACAACATTATAGGTGACATATTATAGCAATATTCCACATGTTAGCACAGTTCCCTGGGGTCTGTGACAGGCTATGGTCAAACCACCACATGGATCAGTCATCAGACCACACTTCTCAACCTTCAAAATATCCCTTTTCAGAATGATGTTAATGTGCATTTAGTGATGCAAGAGGAAGAGCAAAATCTGAGTAGTCATCCCACAAGCAAAAGTGAGTATCACATAATATGTCCCATTTAAATCTGACAAATGGTCACACACGGATGGATAACCAACTAACAGTGACAATCCAATCATGGCAGAATAAGAGGCAGAAAACAGCACTGGGAAAAGATGGCAATCCCAAGTGAATGACGTCAGTTTGTCACACACCCCCAAATATCCGGAAGGAATAGTAGCAGTGGGCTGTTTTATAAAGTACACCTACCATATACAGTACAATTATAGCCCATCTGTTGCTAGGCACAAATTATCAATGGAAATGAACCGTAACACTGAGAATGAACTGTACGTGGGTGATGGTTTATAGTCAGCACACGGTTGTGGAATTTTATGAGTGTACGATGTGGACATGATATGCAGCACGGCTGCCTTTGTGTCACTGCTGGGTTGAGAACAGGCCAGACGGCCAAAAATTCTGAAGTGCTAGTAGAGGATTAACCCATTTTGTCTTTTTATTCGGCATTGGCTGTACATTCTTACTAAACCCCAGCCAATTTGTGCTGAAACAATCATACCAATGCCGAGCACACCAACATTCCTACATGTGTCACTCCTGTCCTGAGAGTAGATCTGCTATCCAGTTAAAGGGACACTTTAGAGACACTATTAACCAATTAACACATTTCTTTGTACTGTGAGAGGAAACTGGAGTACCCAGAGGAAACCCACACAGACACGGGGAGGACATCCAAACTCCACACAGAAAGGACCCAGACCTCTTCACCTGGGATTGAACCCAAAACCTACTTGCTGTGAGGCGGCAGCGCTAACTACCGAGCCACCATGCTGCAACTGTATACCTATACACCATATAGTACTACTTGATCAGTCATAACATTAAAACCTCTGACAGGTGATGTGAACAACAGTGACAGTGAGGTGCTCTGGGAAATGTTCTGTTGGGAAACCATTCATGTGGCTGCTGACATGTGCCAACTACCTAAACATTGCTGCAACCCGAGAACATTTCTTCAGGGAAGCACTATTCCCTAATGGCAGTGGTCTCTTTCAGCAGAATCATATTCCATGCCACACTGCAAAAATCCTTCAGGAATAGTTTGAGTAACATGACGAAGAGTTCAAAGTGTTGCCTTAGCTTCCAGATTCCTTAGGTCTCAATCCGATCAAAAATCAATCTACTTATCTATTTATCTACAGTGGTGTGAAAAAATGTTTGCCCCCTTCCTGATTTCCTTTTTTTTTTGCATGTTTGTCACACTTAAGTGTTTCAGAACATCAAATCAATTTAAATATTACTCAACGACAACACAAGTAAACACAGAGTGCAGTTTTTAAATCAATGTGTTTATTATTAAGGGAGAAAAAAAATCCAAAACTACATGGCCCTGTCTGAAAATGTGATTGCCCCCTAAACCTAATAACTGGTTGGGCCACCCTTAGCAGCAACAACTGCAACCAAGCGTTTGCGATAACTTGCAGTGAGTCTCTTACAGCGTTGTGGAGGAATTTTGGCCACTCATCTTTGCAGAATTGTTGTAATTCAGCCACATTGGAGGGTTTTCGAGGATGAACGGCCTTTTTAAGGACATGCCACAGCATCTCAATAGGATTCAGGTCAGGACATTGACTAGGCCACTCCAAAGTCTTCATTTTGTTTTTCTTCAGCCATTCAGAGGTGGACTTGCTGCTGTGTTTTGGATCATTGTCCTGCTGCAGAACCCAAGTTCGTTTCAGTTTGAGGTCATGAACAGATGGCCGGACATTTTCCTTCAGGATTTTTTGGTAGACAGCAGAATTCATAGTTCCATTTATCACAGCAAGTCTTCCAGGTCCTGAAGCAGCAAAACAGCCCCAGACCATCACACTACCACCACCATATTTTACTGTTGGTATAACGTTCTTTTTCTGAAGTGCTGTTATTTTTACACCAGATGTAATGGGACACACACCTTCAAAAGAGTCCAACTATTGTCTCATTAGTCTACAGAATGTTTTTCCAGAAGTCCTGGGGATCATCAAGATGTGTTCTGGAAAAATTGAGACAAGTTTTAATTATCTTTTTGCTCAGCAGTGGTTTTCATCTTGGAACCCTGCCATGCAGGCCACTTTTGGCCAGTATCTTCCTTATGGTGGAGGCATGAACACTGACCTTAACTGAGGCAAGTGAGGAGTGCAGTTGTTTGGGGTCTTTTGTAAGGTCTTGGATGAGTCATCGCTGTGCTCTTGGGGTAATTTTGGTCGGCTGGCCACTCCTGGGAAGGTTCACCACTGTTCCATGTCTTCGCCATTTGTGGATAATGGCTCTCACTGTGGTTTGCTGGAGTCCCAAAGCTTTAGAAATGGCTTTATAACCCTTTCCAGACTGATAGATCTCAATTACTTTCTTTCTCAATTGTTCCTGAATTTCTTTGGATCTCGGCATGATGTGTAGCTTCTTGCCAGATCTTTTGGTGTACTTCACTTTGTCAGTCAAGGCCTATTTAAGTGATGTCATGATTGAGAACAAGTGAGGCAATAATCAGGCTTGGGTGTAGCTAGAGACAGTGAACTCAGGTGTGATAAACCATACTTATGTTGTGTTTTATCAAGGTGGGCAATCACTTTTTCACACAGGGCCATGTAGGTTTGGATTTTTTTCTCCCTTAATAATAAACACCTTCATTTAAAACCTGCATTTTGTGTTTACATGTGTTGTCTTTGACTAATATTTAAATTGGTTTGATGTTCCGAAACACTGAAGTGTGACAAACATGCAAAAAAATAGTAAATCAGGAAGGTGCAAACCCTCTTTCACACCACTGTATCCTGCTCTCTAACTGTATCTACACATCATGGATTTACATAACAACAGTTGGCTGATAGCCCCAATGGTTCAGAAGGGAGAGGGGGCATGTCCACAGAACAGAGAAAAGTCAGTCAAGCTAGCATTAAAGGATCTGCTGCTAATGTATTGGTGCCAAGTACCAGGAGTCAGTGTTTCACTGGCTCAGAGCCTCAGCAGCATGAGACGTCCTACACAATATTAGACAGGTGGTTTAAATTTGATATTTGATCGGCATAGGTGCCAGTAATAATTTGGCCTCGTACTGATGTACTGAGAGAGGTCGCATCTCTTCATGTCTGCTTCTGAATCTTTTTTCTCTGCCTTCCCCACTCATGCTAACTCATACTCATTCATCTCTACAAATGCTATTTTTCTGGCATGAAGTGTCATTATTCTAGGTAATACAGGGCTACACAGAGGGACCAGAAAAGAAAAATACATAGAACTTCTCAACTGTGAGACATGTTTCACTACTGGAAAGACAAACAAGAGGTACTTGATATCGACATGTAGGTGTCACAATACTACATTAACAGGTATGAGAGGTACTTGATACCCACCACATTCCCAAGAACGCCTCAAAAACCAAATGGCAATTTATGTTCCATTAAGTTCCAGTTCTCCTCTCAAATGCAAGAATCAAAACCTTAAGACATAATAATTAGAATGCATGTCCGTGCGTTTCTGTTGGTATTTCAATTGAAAAATGTCCAACTGAAATTCATTTCAAGGACATGATTGTATAGACCTGGTCATAGGTTTCTGCATTTACAAAGCCTGTCTATACAGATATAACGTCCGCATTACACTCTGTGACATAGGACAATGACCAAAATGGACGCTGACCAGACATTACCATAGCTATATAGTCCTTTTAGGCTACTGTATTGTAAATATAAAGAGTATATTCTCAAGTAGTATGTAAATGCGTCAGAGGTACCGCTGAAAACACAAGAAATTGATGAGTGATTCAAACGACTGACGAAAAACAAAAATGCACTGGCAGACAGTATTATGAACAACACGAGAGATCGGCCAGATGAAATAGAGACACGACGAGTAAATACGAACCAGTTTGTATAGTTATAAATTACAGAGAATATTCAGACAGTGGAGAGACAAGCAAAAGGAGTACTACTTGCAATAGGACACCCATATACACTTACGGACGCTATTTATAGCTTGTAACAAAGAAGTAGTAAAAAGTCATACGCACAAACTTGCACAAATAAAGTTTCTAAACACATCAACCAAGTTAGAACTGTTTCTAGTCCAAATGTGAGCTAACAAGCTTGACCAGTAAGGTATTAAGCTTTCAAGTGAATGACGGATTTCAGCTGCTCTTAAACTCTTAACTCCCACATCTGCCCATGGATCTGCAGAGTTGATTGGCTTGTGTGACCAGCTGGGCAGAAGAAGCAAAATTCACTGCACTAGAGTGCAACAAAACAATAGTAATACGTTGCCAGTACATAAATAAGCAATTTACATAGGAATCTGTAATAGGAAGTAAATATGGTAATCAGAGTTCACTACAGTTCTATATACTGTAACATAATACATCGAGCAGCGCTGTACAGTGTTTTTGCCATTTTAAGTCACTATATCTGGAGTTAAAAGACATATTTTTTTCTATTATAATTTATTACAACTTCTAAAACATCAGCCATTAAAACGAATGGACATTGATCAGATGAACGTTAAATGTCGCAAACCTGTACATCTATATGGATTCCCTGATACAGCATGTCAGACGGTAGTATATCTGTGTTGACAAAAGATGAGTCAGCCATTTTACGAGCAGTCAGTGCAGCATGTGCTGCTGACTCGAAGCGAAAATTAAAAAAAGGCTTCTGATGCGTGACTAACTCAATGACACAGAGACAGGTATGGATGCACCAATACACAAATGTGTTAGTAAGAAACTGCACATGATGTGAGACAGGAACAAACACTACAATCATTTTCTTTATGCAAATTTCACAGTAAGGAAGATCTCAACACAAGGTTAATGGAGGGCGTATGGCCCATCTTAAACATAAAATCATACCACTGTAAGATTGGGAGGAACGGATAGAGCAACATATTTGGCTTGTCACAGCGCCACAGTTTCACTTTCAGTCACAATTATTCACAGTGTATAATCTGACCTTTCCAAAATACCAATTGAATCACATTTCAGTCTATTACCATTTACTTGATAATTTTTCTGTTCGATACCCAGAGTGGCCTACAAACATCATCCGAATTAATTGAGGCTACTATTTTTTAATACATAGTTTACTGGAGACTGCTTTGAAGGTCATGCAAACCGCACAATACATAACTGCTTGAGCATGATAATAAAGCGATATTTGGTACACTTAGCCTTGGCATGCTCTCATTGCGAGTTAATTATATAGCAACCTTTACAGTTTTTTTTTCTTCTTCAAACTTTACTCTGGTTGTGAGGGTAGTTACCTGGCTGTGTGCAAAGCAACGCAGCATATATTGTATTGTACATACAGTGTAATAGTCAAAACTTTGGACAAAACTAGTCAAAATCATACAATTCTCTTTGTATATCCATTCTGACCTAAAGCACACTGAACAGCCAGATCCCAGTGTTGTGATAACAAGCAGAATAATTGCAAAGCCAGTGGAGGTGTCACAATGTATGCAAAAGTGATTGCAGGTGTTGTGGCAAGGCAAAGCAGATACCATGAACCCTGTTTTTTTTGCATTTATCAAAAGGTAACCAATAACGTGGCAAAAACATCACTCCACAATTGTTTGTAATCATACGCAATCACTTTGGGGGCAAAGGAGCTAAAGCTTCTATCAAATGCTTGTATGAAACTGGCTGTTATATAGCTCATCCCAAGAAAGAATGATCATGTCCTACATAGACATGTATACCTAGACGCCGCATTGGCAGCTTCGGCTCAATGCTGTGATATATCAGCGTGTCAGCCGTATTGGTCCAGGCAAGACTTGCTTGTAAAGAAATACAAGTGAACGGGGGAACTAAGTTTTATTGCATTTTATGTCTATGATGTGCTACCCCTGCTGAGAATATGTCATGCTTATACATTGGCCTAAGAAATCATCACAGATTAGAGCTGAAAAAAATGCTTCACCAGAACTCTAACAACAAACGTGTGTGTAACTAGCTTACCGGTCATGTGCTTGCTTGCTCCTTAGCTCACGTTTGGACCAGACTGTTCTCACTCAGTTGAAGTGTTTAGAGACTTTTTTGTCCAAGTTACTCGTATAGTGTTGTACAGTCAAACAATACAGTCCATCTCTAAAACGTTTGGACTCCACCAATCCACAGTCAGACAGATTGTGTACAAATGGAGGAAATTCAAGACCATTGTTACCCTCCCCAGGAGTGGACGACCAACAAAGATCACTCCAAGAGCAAGGCGTGTAATAGTTGGCAAGTAACTTCCAGGCAACTGAAGGCCTCTCTCACATTGGCTAACGTTAATGTTCACGAGTCCACCATCAGAAGAACACTGAACAACAATGGTGTGCATGGCAGTGTTGCAAGGAGAAAGCCACTGCTCTCCAAAAAGAACATTGCTGCTCGTCTGCAGTTTGATAAAGATCACGTGGACAAGCCAGAAGGCTATTGGAAGAATGTTTTGTGGATGGGTGAGATCAAAATAGAACTTTTTGGTTTAAAAAAAAGCGTTATGTTTGGAGAAAGGAAAACACTGCATTCCAGCATAAGAACCTTATCTCATCTGTGAAACAGGGTGGTATCTGCTTGTCCTATTGTAAGTAGTGCTCCTTTGTTTGTCCCCACACTACCTGTATATTCTCTAATGTCTATCAATACACTTTTGGCAATGAAAAAAGTATCAGTCATTTCAATCACTCATGAAGTACTCGTGTTTTTGGCTTCCATCAAATAAAAGTAACAGGTCCGTCATACCATCCTCTTAAGTGTTAGGGCTTTAGCCTAGACAGGGCTATAACAGGACATTACTGTATTTTCTATATTTTTTGCAACCTTCCATTAATTGAAAATGCTGTGTCATTAGGGATGTCATGTAGATGGGGGAAAAATAGTTCCACTCGTGTTTTCAAGCGATATCTATGGCGCATTTGCGGATCTGCATGCAGTTTCTTGTCAAAATACCCTTTATATTTACATTATAGTAACATAAAAAGACTGACTGTGGTTAGGTCCGTTCAGCGTCCATTTTGCTATGCCATACATAATGACATTCTATTATTCACCATGGAATCTAGTGAGGCCTTGTGTTTAACAAGTGTGGACTATGGCAATATTTGTGGTGTGCTCTACATGACGTATAGAGGCAGTTTAAACATAAGGCACAGAAATGGTTTTTGACTGTGAAATCTCCCCTTCCATTGTGCTTTAACAGATGAATGGCTATAATCAGTCTCTTAAAAGTATTATAATTTATGAGTAGCTCAATGTAACCACACTCTCACCACAATCGACTGTCGCATGAAAGCGATGACATACAATTTTCATCTGCGCTCAATTTCCTATTGTGCTGTAAACTGACTTCTATACATTAGCTTAAGCAAACACACAAAGAAATGGGAGTGCACAGTCTATGTAGAAAGGAACAAACCGTACACCCGCAGTGAGAACTTCGAACCCTGTATCTGGAGAGATACAGAACAATGTATGAAAACCAGTACAATGCTGTGACAACCTCAGGTCAATAAGATTGTCTGGGGTTTTTTGTTTGCTTGTTTTTTTCAAATAAAAATGCTGACCAAGTGGGTCTAAATCGGTAAATATATATATTCTCTCTGCATTTAGAAGACTGGAAGGAGATACAGGTCAGGTTACTGCATGAGAAGCAATAAGCTCCTTGTTGCTCAAAGGTACAATATAGGTCTGAATAATAATGTAAAGCCTGCAAAATCTAACTTTTATCATGCCACTGCTGGAGCTACACCTAACAGAGATTGTGAAGCAATTAGAAAAGCGAATTGATTTAAATTATTATATAATTGGGTATTTTATATTTCAGGTAAATATATCATATAGCAGATGAACACCGTGATATTTGAGAAGTGAAATTAAGTTTATAGGTTTTACAGAAAGTGTGCAGTAATTATTCAAACAAAATTAGGCAGGTGCATAAATTTGGGCACCCTTGTCATTTGAATACCTTAGCACTAATTATTGGAACACAAAATTTGTTTTGATAAGCTCATGACCCTTGATCTACATATTACACAAGTGAATCCAGCTATGAGAAAGGGTTTAAGGTGGCCAATTGGAAGTTTTTCTCCTCTTTGCATCTTCTCTGAAGAGTGGCAAACATGGGAGCCTCAAAACAACTCTCAAATGGCCTGAAAACAAAGGTTGTTCAACACCATGGTTCAGGGAAAGGGAAAGGGAAAGCTCTCTCAGAGATTTCAGCTGTTAGTTTCCACAGTGAGGAACATAGTGAGGCAAAATGGAAGACCACAGGCCACAGTTATAGTTAAGGGAACTCCCGGAGTGGCAGACAAGAAAAAATCTCAGATAGGCAGAGGCGAAGGATGTGTGAGAACAGTCATAGTCAAGCACCAGACCACCTCCAAAGACCTACAACAACATCTTTGCTGCAGATGGTGTCACTGTTCATCGTTCAACTATTACAGCGCACTTTGACACAAGGAGAGGCTGTATGGGAGAGTAATGCAGAAGAAGCCTTTTCTGCCAGGACACGCCACAAAACAGAGTCACTTGAGGTGTGCTACAGCACATTTGGACAATCCAGCTTCATTTTTGGAATAAAGTGCTGTGTACTGATGAAACTAAAATTGAGTTATTTGGACATAAGGAGCGGAAAAAGAACACAGCATCCCAAGACAAACACACTTGCTACCACAGTTAAAAATTTGGTGGCGGTTTCCATCATGCTGTGGGACTGTGTGGCCAGTGCAGGTACTAGGAATCTTGTTGAAGTTGAGGGTCGCATGGATTCCATTTAATATCTCCAGATTCTTAAGAACAATGTTCAAAGAATCAGTGACAAAAGTTGCACCGGAGGCCAACGACCCCAAGCCCTGCTCAAAATCTACTAAAGGCATTCATTGCAGAGGAACCAGTACAACGTTCTGGAAATGGCCCATCTCAGTCCCCAGACATGAATATACTGAAAATGTGGGCTTGTCCATGCTCGGAAACCATCAAAAACCTGACTGAAACTGGAGATGTTTTCCTAAAGAAGAAGGCCCAAAGCACCTTCAACCAGAAATCCAGACTGGAAGCTGTAGGAAGCGTTTAGCGGTGTTATTTCTACAAAAGGAGGATCTACTAAATATTGATGTCATTTTTCTGTTTGGGGTGCCCACAATTTATGCACCTGCCTAATTTTGTTTGAATAATTACTGCACACTTTCTGTAAATCCTATAAACTTCATTTCACTTCTCAAATATCACTGTGTTCATCTGCTATATGATATATTTAACTCAAGTTGCTGATCTGAACAACCAATGATTTATAAACTAAAATCATGAAAATTATCAGGGGTGCCCAAACTTTTTCATACGACTGTATACATCTAGTATATATAAAACTCCCAATCACATCCATGATGTGAATGTCCCATTCCACCATATCCCAGAGGTGCTCTATTGGATTAAGATCTGGTAAATGCAGAGACCAACTGAGCACAGTGATCTCACTGTCAAGTTCAATAAACCAGTTTGAGATGATTTGAGCTTTATCATAAAAGGATAGACGTGGTCAGCACCGATACTCAGGTAGGCTGCGCCGTTTAAACAGTGCTCAGTTGGCATTAAGGGACCCAATGAAACATCCCCCACACCATTACACCACCAGCAGCCTGAACCATTGACACAAGGAAAGATGGATCCATGCTTTTATGTTGTGTACACCAAATTCTGACCCTATCATACGAATAACCGCAGCAGAAATCGAGACTCATCAGACGTTTTTCCAATCGTCTGTTGTCCAAATTTGGTAAGCCTCACTTGCCTGTTCCTAGCTGACAGGAGTGGCATTCGTTGTGGTCTGCTGCTGTAGCCCACCTGCTTCAAGGTCTGAAGTGTTATGCATTCAGAGATGCTCTTCTGCATATCTGGGTTTAACGAGTGGTTATTGAGTTACTGTTGCCTTTTCATTAGCTTAAACCAGTCTGGCCATTCTCCTCTGACCTTTGCCATCAACAAGGCATTTTTGCTCAGACAACTGCTACTCAGTGGATTTTTTTTTTTTTCGAACCATTCTCTGTAAATCCCAGACATGGCTATGCATGAAAATCCCAACAGAATAGGAGTTTCTGAAATATTCAGACCAGCCCGTGTCGCACCAACAACCATGCCATGTTCAAAGTCACTTAAATCACATTTCTTCCGCATTCTGATGCTCAGTTTGAACTTCAGTCAGTCATCTTGACCATGTCTACATGCCAAAATGAAATTTAAGAAATATTACGAAGCGATGCGAAAAGTATTTGAATGGGACAAAAGATGAATCATTATACATGCTGTATAAATGATTCATGGCCATTTTTGCCAAAAATGTTTCACATAAACCAAGATACTGGTGTCAAGTTATGTGATTTAAAAGCAATTAAACCCATAACAGTCCTGTGTGTCCTCAGTTATTATAAGTTATCACCAGTCATAGTGGAGAAGACAAGATCGAATTCATTGGCCTGACCATGCAGCATCTTTGACTGTCATCACAGAGGGTGAAGCGAGCGTAGCAGCAAACATGCACACACAAACATTTACATTAAGCAGTCACCCTTTTGATCCATAACCACAGCGCATCGCACCACAAGCCTGTTGTTGTCCAAGCAGCATGTGCGGAGTTAAATGGACCGCAGGGACCGAGAGGCAGCACGCAAGGCCAAAATCGATAGGCTCACAGTTCACCTTCACACCACAAGGCTTGAATGATTTATATTCATCTGCTGAACAAGTCTCACTTTGTTCCCCGGCACAAACGTCGAAGAACTTTTGCTGTAATGCGCAAAGCAAAACGATCAGGAGAATCAAAATATGACCACAAATGACTGAGGTCACTTCGGCAGCTATTAAGCATCCTAGACGCATGGCTGCAAATAGCTGTTAACAGCATTGCAAAATCACTGCAGTCTGACTGGTTTAATCCAAGAAAATGCTGGCCTGCTATATCCTGAGTCCAGCTAAGCAAAGTGCATCCATGCAATTTTTGATGGATGATGTGGTGTGAATTGAGATGGTAAGCCATGCCAGGTCTAAATAAAACCTGACACGCACAACTAGACTTTGAACAGTGCCTCAAGGTAAAGAAAAAGACAGCTATTGATTTCACAACTTCCTGTAGGAGAGGCTAAAATATAGCTTCAACAGTTAGGCTGCTACTTCAGCAGTTGATTAAAAGAGGCAAGAGGGCAAAGGAAGCGAGCGTTAGTCAGCCAGGATATGATTAAACACAACTAACCTTATACGCAAGTTTGGACACCTGGACAGACGTACACTTTTCTAGATGAAAAGATCACAAACCCTGCAGTGACCAAACTAACGCCTAACATACAGTGGGGCAAAAAAGTATTTAGTCAGCCACTGATTGTGCAAGTTCTCCTAATTAGAAAGATGAGAGAGACCTGCAATTTTCATCATAGGTACACTTCAACTATGAGATACAAAATGAGAAAAAAAATCCAGGAAATCACACTGTAGGATTTTTAAAGAATTTAATTCTAAATCATGGTAGAAAATAAGTATTTGGTCACCCACAAACAAGCAAGATTTCTGGCTCTCACAGCTTCAAGAAGCTCTTCTGTCCTCCACTCGTTACCTGTATTAATGGCACCTGTTTGACCTCACGGGATGAGATCTTGCGTGGAGCCCCAGATCAAGGGAGATTATCAATGGTCTTGTATGTCTTCCATTGCTCCCACAGTTGATTTATTCACACCAACCTGCTTGTCTATTGTAGACTCACTCTTCCCAGCCTGGTGCAGGTCTACAATTTTCTTTCTGTGTCCTCCGACAGCTCTTTGGTCTTGGCCATGGTTGAGTTTGGAGTCTGACTGTTTGAGGCTGTGGACAGGTGTCTTTTATACAGATAACGAGGTCAAACAGGTGCCATTAATACAGGTAACGAGTGGAGGACAGAAGAGCTCTCATAGTTGAAGTGTATCTATGATGAAAATTACAGACCTCTCTCATCTTTCTAAGTAGGAGAACTTGCACAATCAGTGGCTGACTAAATACTTTTTTGCCCCACTGTATACACCAGTTATACTATACTTATACATATCTGCTTATTTTCAGAATTGAATAGAGAACAATAATTTGTAAAAAGTCTTGAAACTGTAGCAGTCGTTCCAAAACTTTCCAGTACGTAAAGCAGTTCACCGCTGCAATTTCCTTGTTCCCCCTTCGATCCCCTACATTGATAAGTTATTAATGTTCACAGGGTCTGCTTCCATCACACCATTCTCGGTATACTATCGACACAGTTGCACAAGAAAACCCCACAAAGTTGTCAGCATTTGAAATACTGGGCTGGTTAGTCTAGCACTGACAAGCAGGTTTCTTTCGAAGTCGCTCAAATCGCACAACTTTCCCCATTCTAATGTGAATTCACACTGAAATTGATCCACAGAAAACTTGCTCACTTGATTTCATGCTGCACTCCAGGGTCACGTTTCTAATTTCCACAGAAGGAAAAGCCAATCATGACAAGACAGGAGTTTCTAATAAAATATGTTTGTTTTTGTTTTTTCTTTATCCAAATGTGCATGTGCACAATATTGCACAATATCACAATATACGAGAACCATCTTCTTGCCTAACAACTGGCAAGGTCTTCTTTTATAGAAATACATTTCCCTTTTTCTCCAAACACACCTTTGCTGATTGTAACTCAGCCTTTGTTTTACTGGATTGCAGTGATTAATTCCAGGTTGTCTCTGACTTGTCAACATGTTGATGTATATTTTAGGCTTTTGGCTTTTTTCTGAAGTGAGCTGGTGCATTCAGTAGAGCTAAACCAAACATGCCTTTCTGCAGATTGTTGACAGTGGTGGGTGTTGAATGGGTTTTGGTTTGCATTCCTAACCTGTATAGAAGTGATTCTATCAGTTTCCTTGATTTTACAGATATTTCCTTGACTGAACAGTAGTTTTTAATTACATTTTGGACCATGCAAGCTGTAGTCTTTTTATGAGTTCAAAGTAGGGCTGTGCAATTAATCAAAAATTCATCTAAACCAACATTCAAAACCATTAACTGAAGTAATCTTGCCCATGTTGATTATTTCAACTTTGTCTTGTTTTATTCTGTTAACACTGTTTTTCTTTTTTAATTCTCTTAATACGTTCCCCACAACATTTAAAAAGATTCAAGAAGACGGAAAGAAATAACCAATACCACATCCTACTAAACCATGAAGGATTTCAGTTGGTTTAAATATTCAATAAATCACCATAAATTGTTAATCTGTGTGTTTAATTTAGTTATTTTAAAATCAAAACAATATGTACTTGTTCATTAGAAAAAAAATATCCAAGTTTTAATAGCTGAGCAAATTTACAGTATAAACAAGGCAAAAACCAACCAAAAAAAATCCCCAAAGAAAATGATCGTTCATTAATCGAGGTAAAGTATTCAATTAATCATGATATTGATTGGAGGTCATATCACCCAACACTAGCTCAAAGCCTATACTGGAGAAACCAGGAGTGCCCTGAATGGGATGCCAGTCCACTGCAGGGTCATCTATTGTCATTGTTGCAGCACTGGGAATGATTCCCTGACCAACCAATCGTATCTGTATGACTACCAGCCTGAGTGGACCACCAGGACTGAAGACTAGGTCACTGTGGTGGTGAACTAGTGAATTGCCACTGAATTACCCAAACTCCATTTTAAACTAAAACCTGATATTTATAATTATTTTACTAAAAAACCCCAATATTTGTCAAAAAGTTCATATTTATTTATGTGAAAGGATATAAATGATGCTCTGCATGCTATTCATGGGTACTTTTAGCTGCTATTTAGAGGAGGAAATCAAGGGAGCCAAGCTAAAGCTGAGCGTTACCATGATATGAAATAGCTTTCATTATAACCACTCTAAATCAATTCTATGATGTCACTGTTCTCAGCTTCCATCAATCTGTCAACCTCTACAATTGCCCTTCCACTCAGTGTGATCATGACTCTCACACTGTAACTGAGAAGCCTCTTCAACGGTCATAATCAGGTATGTTGTGTAGGATGCACATCAATGATAAGAAACGCAAATAATAAAGTAAACATAATCAGAATTTTTAATAACGCTAGAAGTAGCTGATATATGCAAATGTCTGCTCTGTATAGGATTACTATATGTAGGATAATGCTAGGATTATTGTAGCTTATAGTCTCTTGATAAACAAAGCTAGTAACATTTAATTGTGAACCACAAACTCTTGGTACTTTCAAGATTTTGTGTCTTGTACATCTGTGTAGAGAACAATTTCAGAGCACCATCATTATGATCGAAAAATGACCTTAAAGATTAATATTAAGTATACATACCGTGGTGTGGAAAAGTATTTGCTACCTTCCTGATTTCCTTGTTTTTTTGCATGTTTGTCACACAGTGTTTCAGAACATCAAACCAATTTAAATATTAGTCAAAGACAACACAAGTAAACAAAAAATGCAGTTTTTAAATGAAAGTGTTTATTATTAAAGAAGAAACAAATCCAAACCTACATGGCCCTGTGTGAAAAAGTGATTGCCCCCTAAACCTAATAACTGGTTGGGCCACCCTTAGCAGCAACAACTGCACCCAAGCGTTTGGGATAACTTACAGTGAGTCTTTTACAGCGTTGTGGAGGAATTTTGGCCACTCATCTTTCCAGAATTGTTGTAATTCAGCTACATTGGAGGGTTATCGAGCATGAACAGCCTTTTTAAGGTCACCTAGGCCACCCCAAAGTCTTCATTTTGTTTTTCTTCAGCCATTCAGAGGTGGACTTGCTGGTGCGTTTTGGATCATTGTCCTGCTGCATAACCAAAGTTCATTTCAGCTTGAGGTCATGAACAGATGGCCGGACATTCTCCTTCAGGATATTTTGGTAGATAGCAGAATTCATAGATCCATTTATCACAGCAAGTCTTCTATGTCCTGAAGCAGCAAAACAGCCCCAGACCATCACACTACCACCACCACATTTTACTGTTGATATAATGTTCTTTTTCTGAAATGCTGTGTTACTTTTACACCAGATGTAATGGGACACACACCTTCCAAAGAGTTCAACTTTTGTCTCGTCAGTCCATAGAATGTTTTTCCCAAAGTCTTGGGGATCATCAAGATGTGTTCTGGAAAAATTGAGATGAGCTTTAATGTTCTTTTAGCTCAGCAGTGGTTTTCATCATGGAACTCTGCCATGCAGGCCATTTTTGCCCAGTCTCTTTCTTATGGTGGAGGCATGAACACTGACCTTAATTGAGGCAAGTGTGGCCTGCAGTTCTTTGGATGTTGTTGTGGGGTCTTTTGTGACCTCTTGGATGAGTCGTCGCTGCACTCTTGGGGTAATTTTGGTCGGCCGGCCACTCCTGGTAAGGTTCACCACTGTTCCATGTCTTCGCCATTTGTGGATAATGGCACTCACTGTGGTTCGCTGGAGTCCCAAAGCTTTAGAAATGGCTTTATAACCCTTTCCAGACTGATAGATCTCAATTACTTTCTTTCTCAGTTATTCCTGAATTTCTTTGGATCTCGGCATAATGTGTAGCTTTTAAGGATATTTTGGTGTACTTCACTTTTTCAGGCAGGTCCAATTTAAGTGATGTCCTGATTGAGAACAGGTGTGGCAATAATCAGGCCTGGGTGTGGCTAGAGACAGTGAACTCAGGTGTGATAAACCATAGTTAAGTTTTAACAAGGGTGGGGGCAATCACTTTTCACACAGGGCCATGTAGGTTTGGATTTTTTTCTCCCTTAATAATAAACACCTTCATTTAAAACCTGCATTTTGAGTTTACTTGTGTTGTCTTTGACTAATATTTAAATTGGTTTGATGTTCCGAATCACTGAAGTTTGACAAACATGCAAAAAATAGGAAATCAGGTAGGGGCAAACCCTTTTTCACACCACTGTATATGTTGTTTGCAACATTTTTTTTTACAGGTACAGGTAAGTGCTGTTTAACCTCCATCCAATCAGTGTCCAGACGCAACTCCAGACGTTGCGGACATAATTAGCTGGTCAAATTAAAAAAGGTTTAGCACATGTATTTTAACTGCTATAAATACTATTTATGTCATACTTTGATCTGTTTTCTAAGGTATCTCTGACACATTTAGGTATCGTTTGCATACAGTTTTCTTGTGATAATACCTATTACATTTACATTATAGTAGCCTTCCAAGATTATGCAACAAGTAATGTCCCGTCAACATCCATCTTGGTCCATGACATGTTTCACAGAACGTAATGCGGACATTAAAAGCACATACCTGTACTTTTTGTGCTGCATCAGAGGACAAGCCACAGCATGTTTACTATACTGAGCCTATAATACAGAATATGTACTATACTACATACTGCGACCCACACCAGGAAAATAGATTGATAGACTATATTACACATCACTGGCAAAGGGAATTATTTTGATCAGGATTATTCTGTGAAAAGTGATGGAAAGACATGAAAGGAACTGACAGGTTTTCCTGGGACAAATCATCCTTGCCACTTGAATGAGCACAAAAAAGAATAGGAAAGGGTATAAAATGAGAAAGGCATGGAGTACACTGGCACTGATAGCACCCACCAGAGAAAGAGGCTGGCCTGCTTTCCTCGTTTGATATAATTATCTGTGGCATGTATCTGAACCGTGGAGAAGTCAACATTTGCAACACGTTCTCGCGGATTTCCATGTGCCATGCAACTGCCGCCAGAATTTGTCTTGGCCGAGCTTCGTGCCATTTTATAAATGGATTGGCTGAAGAGGAGCAGAATCTGCACTCACAGTGAATAACTTTGGAATGAAGCACTTTCATCAGATGATTAGGGAGGGCAGTGTGCATCCAGATATTCTATGGCGTCTGAATTATAAGGAGGATGTAGCAGTGACAGAGAGAGAGAGAGAGAGAGAGAGAGAGAGAGAGATGGGAAAGAAACAGAGAAAGTCAAATGGAAGACAGAAACAAGACAGAGAAAGCGAGAAATGAAGCCCAAGAATGTAATATCTGTTGCCATTGTCAGACAATGTGCCCATCAAGTTTTCCAAATTCAATGTCCAACTTTCCCCTAAAAACAAACTGTCCATTTCATTAGGTAATATAATCATGTTCACATACTACATAGGAACTCTTTGTAAATATACAGTTATTAATGGTTCCAAAGTCTCCATTTCTGCAGGTCCCAATCACGGACTGAAAACATACTAGCGGCTAACCCAGAAAGTAAAATGCAAAATCTGAATTTACCAGAGATCAAGCACTATGCCGAAGTCATGCAAACGGATCGATCTGCAGGAATACCCTGATGTAGCCTTTCACAATTTCACGGATCTTCAGTCTCTCTCCAGAACATGCTGTCTGAACATTTTTGTTCTCACATTTCTCACACCTACACTGTTGCCTTGTCATTATTCCATAGAGTGTAACAGGTATTTACTTAGAATTTACATTGTATCAGGTATAAATAATCTAGAAAAGATTTATACAGGAGGATGATATGGGTTATGTGCAAATAGTACACCATTATGTATGAGTTTGGTATACAACCCCAAATCAGATAAACAGTTGGGACAATATGGAAAATGCATATAAAAAACATTTACTTAGACTTTTATTTCATTGCGGACAGTATGAACAAAATATATTTCATGTTCGGTCTGGTCAACATCATCATTTAGTTTTTTTTTTATTCTAAATTCTAAAACTCTACATTGCCTCTGTCCCAACGTTTGCTAGAATGTGCTACAGGTCTGAAATGCAGGAACGGATGTTTATTAACAAATGAAAAAAGTATTTAGACAGCCACTGATTTTGCAAGTTCTCTGACTTAGAAAGATGAGAGAGGTCTGTAATTTTCATCATAGGTACACTTCAACTATGAGAGACAAAATTGTAGGATTTTTAAAGAATTTAATTGTAAATCATGGTGGAAAATGAATATTTGGTCACTCACAAAAAAGCAAGAGTTCTGGCTCTCACAGACCTGTAACTTCTTCTTTAAGAAGCTGTTCTGTCCTCCACTCGTTACCTGTATTAATGGCACCTGTTTGACCTCGTTATCTGTATAAAAGACACCTGTCCACAGCCTCAAACAGTCAGACTCCAAACTCAATCATGGCCAAGACCAAAGAGCTGTCGGAGGACACCGGGAAGAAAATTGTAGACCTGCACCAGGCTGGGAAGAGTGAATCTACAATAGGCAAGCAGGTTGGTGTGAATAAATCAACTGTGGGAGCCATTGTAAAACATATAAGACCATTGATAATCTCCCTCGATCTGGGGCCCCACGTAAGATCTCATCCTGATCATGAGAACGGTGAGCAAAAATCCCAGAACTACACGGAGGGACCTGAATGAATGACCTGCAGAGAGCTGGGACCAAAAGTAAACAAGGCTGCACACTAGCTGAGAGGGACTCAGATCCTGCAGTGCCAGACTTGTCCCCCTGCTTTAAGCCAGTACATGTCCAGGCCCGTCTGAAGTTTGCCAGAGAGCATATGGATGATCCAGAAGAGGATTGGGAGAATATCATTGTGGTCAGATGAAACCAAAATAGAACTTTTTGGTAAAAACTCAACTTGTCGTGTTTGGAGGAAGAAGAATGCTGAGTTGCATCATACCTACTGTAAAGCATGGGGGTGGAAACATCATGCTTTGGGGCTGTTTTTCTGCAGAGGGGACAGGACGACTGATCCGTGTTAAGGGAAGAATGAACGGGGCCATGTATCTTGAGATTTTAAGCCAAAACCTCCTTCCATCAGTGAGAACATTGAAGATGGAATGTGACTGGGTCTTCCAGCATGACAATGATCCTAAACACACCACTCGGGCAATGAAGGAGTGGCTCCGTAAAAAGCATTTCAAGGTCCTGGAGTGTCCTAGCCAGTCTCCAGACCTCAATCCCATAGAAAAGTTGAAAGTCCGTGTTGCCCCAAAACATCACTTCTCTAGCGGAGATCTGCATGGAGGAATGGGCCAAAATACCAGCTACAGTGTGTGCAAACCTGGTGAAGACTTAAAGGAAACGTTTGACTTCTGTCATTGCCAACAAAGGTTATGTTACAAAGTATTGAACGGAACCAAATTTATTGCCCAAATACTTATTTTCCACCATAATTTACAACTAAATTATTTAAAAATCCTACAATGTGATTTCCTGGATTTTTTTTTTCTCATTTTGTCCCTCATAGTTGAAGTGTACCTATGATGAAAATTACAGACCTCTCTCATCTTTCTAAGTAGGACTATGACTACATGACTATGGTACTGTCCGGTCAATGACCATTTTGGTTAACGACCGGTTTCACAGAATGTAACGTGGTTGTTAAAAGCCATACCTGTAGTAGTATATACTGTACCTCCTAGCAATAGGTTTGGCTGAAAAACTGAATGCACAATTGAAGTCCGCAATAGTATTCATCTCTAGAAGGCTATATCTTAAGCAAGAGCCATTGTACAGCACACAGCACGAGGGACCTTGTCCTTGTGGTCACCGGCAGCAAATGATCGATGTGTGGAGGCCAAAACCAGAAGAAACAGGGGTCACAGCACAGGTAAGCGAGTCCGAACAAGAAGTACTTTGTCAGCTGCCACTAACAGTGCAGTGTAAGGTCAGACTACAGAAAAGGTTGTTGTTTTTAGAGTAAGCTAGAGATGAATGAATGTGTGAGGCTAATCAGTTATGTGGCACCGAATGAACAAATGAAGCATCAGCGCGGAGGATAATCCACACTGCACGACATGCATGACGGACGATTCGACGGGCTTACTTGTTGAAATGCGTAGTTAAGAGCGCTATAAATAAGAAGCGAATGCAAAAATAAGTCATGCTTACATGATCGTGACTTTTTTGAGAAATTTCTTTTCTCATCCACCACTCATGAGTAACAAGGAGCATGTAAATCAATACATGCTGTGAACCATACTTCAGTCAACTCCAAACCCATTAACACGCCTATCTGTTCAGTGTGTGAAACAGAAAAAAAACAGATGAGAGAGGATTTATGTTGTTAAGCTTACACGCTCAAAGCAGAGGTGTCCAGGGACTTGTTACTGTTATCCATCTCTATTCCCTCCTATTTTAACAAGAACTTAAGGGGGTTGTCCCAACGATAGTCCATCTCAGATCAGAAATAAAAGGTTACGAATAGAGTAAAGGGCATCGGAAGTTAATTTGATCAGTGAGCAATCTTTTTTAGTGCTGTTAGATAAGTCATAAACGACAGAATACCATATTTGGCAGCCGTGCTTCAAAGAAATGATATGCCTTTATTAAAAAGAAGCCTCATCTGCAGTCTCTGCTGAAACCACTCCCATTTCCCTTTGATGTTTAAAAGTACTTCAGGGATGTTATATTGCAAAAATTATGGTTCACGTTTGCACATCCATACAGTAAGGAGCAATGTTTCTTATTGCAATTATGTCCATTTTGCAAATGCAGGTATACGCTGTTTAATGCTGTTTAATCTGATCAACTTCCAATCACTAACAGCCAAGGGCTTAAGAAATGAGAAACAATTATAATAAGAAAAAAGTATGTCTTTAAACTCCGGATGTCATGCCCGTGAACAGACTCAATGAGGTAAAGACACTGTACAGCACTGCCCGACGTATGATGACACAGAATACAGTACTGAACTCTAATGACCATGTTTAGCTTAATTTAACAGATTGCTATGTTAATTGCTTATTTAATTATGCTCATGTACTCATTTGTTGCCCTCTAGCGCAGTGCATTTTGTTTCTTCTGCGGTGTTAGTCACACAAATCAACTGACACTATGGATGCATGAGCAGAGGCGGGAGTTAATGTGTTAGACTAGAGACTGTTCTAATTCGGATGATGTGTTTAGAGACTCATGTTTGTGTCTATGACTTTTCACTACTTATTTGTAACAAGCTGTCCTATTGTAAGTAGTACTCCTTTGTTTGTCTCCCCACTACCTGTATATTCTCTCTAACCTATAACTATATTAACTGGTTCACACTGACTCACTGACTCTGTTTTATTTGGCTGATCTTCCATGATGTTCATAATACTGTCTACATTTACATTTACATTTACATTTACAGCATTTAGCAGATGCCCTTATCCAGAGCGACTTACAATTGATACAGTCTTACAATCCAAGCAATTGTGGGTTAAGAGTCTTGCTCAAGGACCCAACAGTGGCAGCTTGGCAGAGGTGGGATTTGAACCCTGGACCTTCTGGTCCACAGTCCAGTACCTTAACCGCTAGGCTACCACAGTCCCTATTAATACATTTTTGGCTTCTGTCAAACAAAAGATGTTTCAATCACTCATCAATCATTCATGTTTTCAGCGGTATCTCTGATACATGTATGTATCGTTTGCACACAGTTTTCTTGTGAAAATACCCTTTATTTTTACATTACAGTTACCTAAGAAGCCTGTGTGACTATGGTAATGTCTGGTCAATGTCCATCCCGGTCAATGTCCTGTTTTTTTCAATATCGTTTGCTCAGAGATTTCAAAATATGCCAAGGATTTTGACTCTTACACATTAAAATCAGAGAAAATCAGCTGCATTCCTCCTGCTCTGTCCTTCAGATTTTGAGTTACCAAAAAACCTTCGCAAGGCACATTCAGTATTCATCAGAACCTTAAAGATTAGCTCTTGGTAGTCTATGTTTGGAAAATGTACTAAACTGGAAACTTCAGAATTCCTTGATTATTACACTAGAATGTTAATTTTGCCAAAGATTATAGTTACTAGACGAAATAAAAAAGCATCTCTGGTGGCCAGTGGTAAGGGCCCACTGCTGGGATTGTGGGCCTGAGTTTGAATCCCAAAGTGAATACTGGCCTGTGCATTTACGGACCCAGCAATGGACTGGCCAGGATGTACCTTTCCTGCAAATAGTGGATTCTGGAGGTTAGGTTCCAGACCTTCTCACACAAACCTAATGGGGGTTAAATGTAATGCTTTGCATTTTTCTAAAACAAGATAAAAACAGTGAAATATATGTTAGTTTGTTATTGTTTGTGTTACTTAACGTCACATTAGCATCAATGGCTATTCATTTCAGGAACAAGGTTACATCCATAAGAGTCAGACATTCATACTGGGCCAATTTAGAGCACCTAATTAACCAACCATAAGTCTTTGGAATGTGGTACCCATCGGTCACCTTTGGAATTGGAATGACAGCTGTCTAAAATCAATGCCGAGCTCACAGTCATGTTCCAAAATCTAGTGGAAAGCCTTCTCAGAAAAGTGAAGGCTGTTGCAGCATAATTTTAGGTTTTCACAAACTTGAATATCTAGTTTATAGATTTGTATACACAGTGGTACCGCTGTTCTCGCCCACCTCGGAACTCGTTGAATTCGGTTCTCAACACATTTTGACCTGAAGAATCTCTCACTGAAGCTCATTGAAGATCTCTGATATTTTCATAGTGTTTTTCATTCTTTTTATATCTACAGTACTGTTCTTAGAGCAAACATGTCTCCATGGGTCATAAAAATGGTTGTATTGATTGGCAACCGAATGGGAAACAGGAACTTAAGGCTCCAGAACACAGGCTGCAGTTAGCATTAGCAGCTATGCTAGTAGCATGAGTTCACCAACAAAGTAAGAGTCTTGCTTTACCTTTTCACTTTCAATTCATTGCTTACTAAATTACATGAGATTTTTCAACACTTTATTATAAAACATGCTTTGTCTTAATGATTTTGGCCAACTGTAGGTTAATGTATAAGTGTTTTCAACAACTAACTTATCATAGGCTCTGGTATAATACAATATAGACCACTCAAAAAATTATTTGTTCATGATGCATTTAACTTATAATGGATTTGTCTAAACATATCGCCTTCGTAAATCAGGAGGCACCTGTACAATACAACTCCATTAATGCATATAATATCTTATACAGTGTGGATTTTCTGGTGGTCTGGAATGGATTCATTCCATTTGCATTATTCCTTATGGGAAAAATTTGCTAGGTACTTGTCGTTTTCGGTTCTCGACAAGTCTTCTGGAACAAATTAACAACAGGAATTGATGTGCCACTGTAGATAGAACTGCAGATAAAAAAATATTTCTATTTCCCACTACATAGTATGCCAAAACAGTCCTTGTTTCTCAGCAGGGCAACAGAGTCTGAGCTCCCACCCATGACTGTTCACATCTTTACTGGCTCTGTGGAGGTGAGTGACAAGTGAGGATGCATGTCTTTCAAAAAAGTGACTTTTCCACCTTGTCATGCTCTCATCCAGCCAAAGTGTGAGTCTGACTGTCTGAATGTTTTGCAAGCTATTTGGAAGAAAGCATGAATCGCAAATAAGCTGGATCCCAAACGGCTTTGTGCTTCCTGTACAAATGCATTACATATACAAAAAAACAAAGCACTCACTTTATTAGAGAGTAGGTACACCTAGATGTTTCTACACTCACTGTCAACTTTGTAGTCCTCCAATTACACACTGTAGTCCTTCTGTTTCTCTCCATACTTTGTTAAACTCTTTACTCTCTACTGGTTGTGCTCACATAATACTGCCTACAAGACGGATGGACTGTTTTCAGTCCAGAAGAGACACTGAGGTGTTTAAAAAGCCCAGCAGCACTGCTGTGTCTGATCCACTCATACCAGCACAACACACACTGACATCACCATCAAGTCTGTGGCACTGCATTGCTGAGAATGATCCACCACCCAAACAGTACCTGATTTGTGGTGGTCCTGTGGGGGTCCTGACCATTAGAGAACAGAGTAAATGGGACTAAAAGTATGTAGAGAAACAGATGGACTGCAATCTATAATTGTAGAACTACAAAGTGCTTCTGTATGTTAAATGGAACTGATAAAATGTACAATGAGTGTCAAAACAAGGAATAAAGTGATTGATGAGTGTATGTAGTGATATGTCTGAATGGTAAACAGATTAGACAAGCACGCAGACTCTTACAGTTATTCTAGAGAAAGCAGGACATTAAACTAAGGGAAACAAGAATACGAATAAAAAAAAGATAAGAGATAACAGATTAAATATAAAAGAGCCCATGTGAAGGAGCCAAAAGCGTTAAATATGTGAATGTGTATTAATGAGTAAGGCTGAGCAAGCACATCATTAGAATCTATTATTTAACCTATATGGCAGATTTATATGAACATTGTACAGTGCAAAGATGCATTATGGTATATGAGAGCTGGGCCACTAAGTGAGGTCAGCGAGGTTTTGTTTAAAGTTTAAAAGTGTCAGTGCCACAGCTCTGGGGTAAAAGCTGTTGGCAGGTCTTGCTGTGCTGGCCTTGTCAGACCTTAGCTTTCTACCAGATGGAAGTGGCCAGAAGAGGTGATGTCCAGGATGAAAAGGGTCAATTATAATTTTGCTAGCATGCTTTGCAGCCCTGCTGTTGTAAATGTCCTGAAGCGTTGGCAGACAACAGCTGACGACGACTACGTGCTGGACTTTGGCACATTCCTGTGAGGTGGAGGATTCAAATGAAGTGAGAATGGACTCAGTCGATATGTAGAGCCATCAGAGGTGCAGATAAACCTTCACTGCTGTGCTTTCTTGGTCGTAAAGACCGTGTTCTTCTCCCCCTTCAAGTCCTCAGATAAGGTGGTGTTCAGGAATTTGAGTAACTATACAGTGTAAACTAGAGATGCACCGATTGCAATTTTCTTGACCGATTTCCAATTTTTTAAATATATTTTTCGAAGAACACAAAAATAAACAGACCATTGATCCGCACGCTAAACATTCGGACCGGGAAACAAACACGGAGTGGCAGAGCATTTACTGTTTAAGTTTAAAGCTCCTTACATACATAAACTGATTTCTGAATTAACGTTAGTTAAAGCACTGTGTTGTTCATGTATGTGGCTGTGTTTTGTGCTGCTGTTGGCGCTACAAGTGCCTAAGTGTCTACTAAATGTGACTGGCACAGAAAACCAGCCGCATTCGGTCACCAGCCAATTGATCGGTGCATCTCTAGTGCAAACCACAGAGCCATTCATTTTAATGTGGTGTAGGAAGGCTAGTTGAGACTGAAGATCACCACTATGATATTTTTGTGTCAGCAGCAGGTGACTGTAGATGCACCAGGTTGCCAGTTGTTCAACTTCCATTCTGTAGGCAGAGTCGTCACCAATGGCTCTCTGGAGTTGTTTCTGTAGAGACTGAAGAGAAGGTGGACAACCTCGTTGCGTGATATCTGATGTGTGCTGTCCTAGCCCCACCTGCCGACTCCTGTTCATCAGGACATTTGTAAAATCTGATACAGATAGCTGGGACAGATAAAGCTCACTTAAAGACTGAACTGAAGTTCACAAACAGCATCCTGGCTGTTTAAATAAACATGTCAGAACTACTTCTGTCCCCTTTGTGTCACCACCGATACATCAAGCAACAACGCCGATTTAATCCCGGCTAGCATTTTTGCGAATGGAAACCTCAGTGCTGCCTACATGAGCAACAAAAAAAAAAAAAAAAAAAAAACGCCCACATTTTGCTGTCACAATCCAGTTGATTTGAAGAAGGGAGCAGGGCAGGTTGCCTTGCCTGTGCCATAATTGGCTTTACATCATTGCAGCTGACAATCCTCATGCCTACTTCCCATTTGAGTTTGGTGCATATTCATAGGTTAATTGCCCATGAAGGTGTGTGAGCTGGCGTTGGCCAGCGTGCTCTGGCTCGATCCATTTTTCTTTGTGGTGTCAAGAGCGCGCCAAGGTGGAAGGACACCGCCACTGTCATTACATTTCTATCCATCCGTCCATCTGCCTCCTCACCTTACTCTGTTAATTGAGTGCTTAATTACAGGGATTTGACCCCATGCTTCATAGTAGAGAGACGACAGGGGGACTAACTCAGAAACTAAGTCAGGTCTGTATATCAATGAAGCCCAATGAGAAGACTATCAGTAATACTCTCACTGTATTTCTATTTAATTTCAGGTATGCCATGTTTAACCGCCATCCGATCAACGTCTGTTCACTTTAATGACTGATGGCTTAAGTATAATAAATTATAGTAGGAAATAAAATCTGTCTTTTAACTAGAGATGTGGCTGACAAACAGCCAATCAACACTGCAGATCCACCAGCAGAGGCGGGAGTTTAACAGCAGAAGTCCATCATTTGTGTGACGGATGCCAGGTCTCCTTATTCTAAGTGAATTTGGACTTATTTTTCCATAATGTCCCTTACGAATATTGCTAGTTATGGGCTGCAGGTTTCTGGGGCTTGTTTCTAAAGTGTAGTTGCTTATTTGGGCTTGCTCCCTGATCATGTCATACATGTCATTTAGCAGACGCCCTTATAGCAGACCTACAATTGATACAATCCAAGCAATTGTGGGTTAAGGGCCCAACAGTAGCAGCTTGACAGAGGTGGGATTTGAACCCTGGACCTTCTGGTCTACAATCCAGTAGGTTAACCACTAGGTCACCACAGTCCCTTACGTTCAACCTCTAAAGTTAAAAGGTAAAAATACATTTCCAGCAACATTACTGGAATAAAACACTCTCTTACATTGTAGTAGGTTAGTTTTTGTTCTTTTCAGGTTATTTCCATAGACCTGGTTGCTTGTTTCTCTCTAGGGATCTCCCAAGTGTGATTTGTGTGTGTGTATGTACCTTAACGGCCATCTGCTCACTTGCTCATAAGTTCACATTTGGACTATTTGACTGTTCTAACTCGGTTAACATGTTTATAGACTTCTTTGTGCAAGTTACCCGTGCTTTGTAACAAGCTGTAAATGCCACTTATATGTGTATGTGCTTTCCCTATTGTAAATAGTACTCCTTTGTTGCCCCCCTTCACTACCTGCATATTGTCTCTCATCTAAATCTATATAAACTGGTTCTCATTCACTCATTGAGTCTCGGTTTCATCTAGCTGATATTCTTGTGTTGTTCATAATATTGTCTATCGATGCATTATTGGCTTTCGTCAAAGTATCAGGTCCATCATACCAATCCTCTTAAGAGTTACAGCTTTCCCATACACAGTACAAATTTATTTTACAGTACTGTATTTTCTATAATTATTGTGAATTTGTATAAATTAAAAATGTGGTGTCATTAGGGATGCCATGTAGATGACATCATTCCATCTGTGTTTTCAACGGTGTCACTAACACAGTTACGTATCGTTTGCACGCAATTTTCTTGTGAAAATACCCTTTATATTTACATTACAGAAGCATAAAAAGACTATGTGACTATGTAATATCTGCTCAATGTCCACTTCGGTCAACGACCTGTTTCATAGAACGTTAATACGATCATCAAATGGGGCATACCTGCTTTTAGAAAACAAGTAATTAAAATGAAAACCAGTTTTTGGCCTCTTAATGTTAGGAACCATTGAAGAGTACAACCAGTGTGACTAGGACAGATGCCCATTCTTCCATTCTGCTGTCCTGATGTGTAACAGAACATCATAAAACTGATAAAGCAGTACAGAATTATACCCAGCAGCCAATTTATTAGCTACAGCTACCTTACATTTACTCTCTCTGGCAATTTGATCACATAGCTTAGTGGTTCTCAACCTTTATCAACTGGAGCCAAAAGCATGTATTAGGGGCTGCATTACTGAGAAACCTACTGACACTTTGGGAATCGCCGGGTTTTTAAGCTAAATCTAAATCTTGAATCTCAATCTTGAACCTCAAATCTCACGTCTGCCTTGCTGCTACTGTTGGGTCCTTGAACAAGACACAACCCGCAATTGCTTGGATTGGAAGACTGTATCAGTTGTAAGTCACTCTGAATAAGGGCATCTGCTAAATGACTAAATTTAAACGTAGATACAGTGGAACCTGGGGAACACAAACCTAATTCATCCCGGAAGGCCAATTGAACTCCAATTTGTTTGAAGTCTGAATCAAATTTCCCCATAAGAAGTAATGTAATGAAATAGGAATAATCTGTTCCCGACCCCCAAATTTTTTTTTTACGCCTATATTTGAATGTAATTACGAATAATGTATGCTAACGGCTGCACCATCGTTGTACCCCCAAAAAACATTCAAATCATTACACATAGAAAATTAACCACAAATGAAGTAGTATCAGAAACAAGCATTTCTTTTGGTACATCTCATTACTAGGTCTCATTGCTACAACGATCCATCAAGTGATCAGTGAATGAGTAAACGAGTGGACAATTTCCCTGAGGCTGTGACATAAGCATACAGGCTTTACCAATGTTCAAGATCAGAATTTTAGTTTGAATATGGGGGCAAAAAAAATTTCAAACGGACCTTTCGATGTCTGCATTGGTCAAAATAAAGAAGCGTTTGTATTCCAAGGTTCCACTGTACAACCAAACCTTCACCTACCACCTTTTACTAGCTCTTCTATCAAACATAAATGCATTTGTGAAATAAAACATGATTAACAGGCAAGGAATACGAGATCTCGAGTTTCTTGATTCACTAACACTGAGCACCCTAACTTCTGGTTGTGGGCCACAGGTGGAAAACCCCTGGTGTGGTGAAAAGTTCTACAGATACAATGACTTATTGTTGCTCTGCATAATTTGTCAGACACATTTTACCCACTCTGGTATTGGAAAAGGGCAAGTTGTGAACAGATACGATGTGGGTGGTATACAATTTTCAGCACAGCAGCAAGCCGACCAAAAATATCCAGCCAACATGATAAAGGACAAAAGGATGACTAATGCCCAGTTCACACTAGAGTATAATTAATACACTTTTGGGAGTAATTTCCTACTCTTTGTGATCTCAAAGGACAGCCCTATTTCAGGCTGGTCTTAAAAATGATCTTAAAAGTATTGTGGTGACAGTACCTCCACTTTCAGAGACTTGGTGAGCTCACAAGGCCTGCACTAGGCCTACACAATTCCGAACGTGCTTCAAGACATGTCTTTGGAAGCATTCTTGGGCATCCTGACTTCTGACCTAACAATGGCACTTTCGACTGGCCTAACCAGCCACTCTGGCTGAGGAGGCAGATAAAGTAGAGCCCCACACGCTGCTTTTCTGCCACCTGCTGAGTCCACCCGCTGAGCCCATGCAGCAAGCTGAAAGCGAGCAGCAGACACAGTCACAGATTGGGTGCTGGAAACAAAGTTCAGTATTGTAGAGAACCGGAAGCCTACAGCAGGAGGCCTGTTCATGGACTAACTTGGTACAGCATAAAATCCGTGCCACTGAAAACTTGAGACAGTTCAGCAGTGGTCCATGCCAGCCAACTGTTGAGAAGCTGTGCAGCTTACTGAGGTTGGTTTCGTACTACCAGCGCTTTGTCTGTGGCTTTGCTGATATCACAGCAGCGCTTCAACGCTTTGTGGTGAAAGGCATGACATTTAGGTGGTCTGACAAAGCAGAGGAGGCATTTCAGTTACCCTGGGTATGTCAGACCACGGCACTTGTTCTTGCACTCGCGGCCGGCATCGTGAGTGGTTGAGACGCAGTGGAGACTGCAGGCCATATCAACACCACAGGCAGTGGCACTTAGCAGGCCCATATCAACAGCACAGGGACAGGCATAGACACTTAGCCTAGTCACTGTTTACAGCTCTTTTAAGGGCTATTGCTAAATAGGAAGTTCTACATTAGCCTTCATTATGAGCAATTCTCCTGGAGATGCAAAAGAAAGGAACTGTTTGTACAGTTTGGAAGTTAAAAAAAAATCTGACTCAGACCAAAAAGCTATATATTGCAAAGTTTTCGAATCACTGCCACTTCTTGTAACACTACCAACATTCACAATCACCTTAGCAGCAAACGCGTTGGAATAACAAGTGTGTATGGTCATCAGATTTGATGCCGTCAACCAGTAGCACAAGTTATACAGTTAAGCCAAAGGCTCAGACATCGCTTGAAGAGGCATTTTCTGGAGCAGAAAAAGCAAGTGGTGGAGCCACATTACGAGCACAGTACCAATCGAGCTATGCAAGTACATGGTCCCACTACAGACAGTCGAGAGAAATGGGTTCTGAGCAATGATTAAAACACTGGATTCCACGTATGCCTTACTGGGGTGAAAATACTATGCTTTTAATATGATTTTAATAAGTTGCCATTTGCACAATAAAAACTGTTTACATTCTTCAATTTGAGTTTCATCCATACTGATTCTTTCACATATTGTGTAATTTTGGGGGGCGAAGTAAACCCTATAGTAAAAGCCTTCATTTTATATACAGTGGGGCAAAAAAGTATTTAGTCAGCCACTGATTGTGCAAGTTCTCCTACTTAGAAAGATCTGTAATTTTCATCATAGGAACACAAACTATGAGAGACAAAATGAGAAAAAAAAATCCAGGAAATCGACGATTTGAGTTTTTACCTAAACTTTCTGATTATATACCACATGATATTCTCCCAATCCTCTTCTGGATCATCCATATGCTCTCTGGCAAACTTCAGACGGGCCTGGACATGTACTGGCTTATGCAGGGGGACACGTCTGGCACTGCAGGATCTGAGTCCCTCTCGGCATAGTGTGTTACTGATGGTAACCTTGTTACTTTGGTCCCAGCTCTCTGCAGGTCATTCATCAGGTACCTCCGTGTAGTTCTGGGATTTATGCTCACCGTTCTCATAATCATTTTGACCTCACGAGATTGTAGGGCCCCAGATCAAGGGAGATTATCAATGGTCTTGAATGTCTTCCATTTTCTTACAATTGCTCCCACAGTTGATTTATTCACACCAACTCTTCCCAGCCTGGTGCAGGTCTACAATTAACTGGAACCAGGACTGAAAACAAAAAATGCTGCTACCATATGCACAACATTGTTTATCTTCAGTATTTACACTTTTTTTTTCCTGGAAACAAAAAGATGCTGTTATCTGGTAACACATGTTGCTGTAAAGTTCAATAATTTTTTTTTTTTTTAATTAAAAAAAAAAGAGACTGCATCTGTGACTTATAAATATTCATTAAAGTACAGCAATTTTGTTTCTCATTTAATATTAGTAGTTTTTTCAGTTGAAAAAACAACAACTGTGTTATCCGCATTATATATCTACCATTGGTCAACCTGCTTTCTTCATATCAACCATCTGATATTTAAATCCCATATCGGTCAAATACTAACCAGTAGTAAATGTAAGAGCAATGATTTTTACCTGAATATCATTCTACAGTTTGGCAAATTCAAATAGATTTGTCATTTTTATCATTAAACAGTTATACATATCTAGGGTTATGTATAACTATTTAATGTTAATGCTTTTAAATTCAGAATTTTTTTTCTATTTACACATCAATAGTGTCAGAAGCCCAGTGAGGAGCTAATCACAGCCAAATACAAAGAGTACTTGAGAGACTGGAACTGTGGCTTCTAGGAGCTGTTAGTATCCAAATGACAGTGCAGCTGCTGAAAGCTACAAAAAAACTACTTTGAGGAACAAGATGATGAGGGACCATTTCAAGATTGAGCTATTTTCAAAAATATCCCTCACTGTGATTGGATTTATGTCCTGGCAAGATAAGAGTGCAGCAGCACCTGAGACCCTGAATCACAATGAAAAGTCATGTAGTATGAACAGAGAAGCGTCAATCATTCAGGAGTCCTTATCACGGTGCCCTGAGTCAAAGTCCAGACTCCACCTAGTTGGCAGTGCCTATTAAGTTTTCAATCCTTTCTATCACTTCCTCGCTGTATCTGTTCATCACAAAGCCACCCAATCTCCTCATCAGCCTGATACGGTTCACCCAAATCCCTTAGTGTACTCCTGTACCGTCTGTGTATTCCTCTCTCTGTCTGACTATATAAAGCATATTCATTATCTTTAAAAATGCATGATTACTAGACAGTACCAAGATTTGGCTAAGATAATTTATTCCCATTGCTGTAGCATTGAAGTGTCTCTTTACATTATCTTATGATTCTCATTCAATACTCCATTAGCTGCACTAAGCACATTATCCCGGGGGTCCAGAGCTACCCAAGGCATATTGGAATTGGAGGTAATAAACCCTGGACAATGCACTAATCCATCACACTTCTCATTCAGTTGCACCAAGAGGCAGCTTAGAATATCCTATGATAATATCTTAAATGTTGTTTTAAGCTAACATTAGAGTACGTCACTCACCAGCCAATAAAACCTTAAGAGTTTACTGAGTCATATAGCCAGGTAGGCTATTTGACTGCTCACCGAGTGTGTATAGCATGCTCGCACCTCAACCCAAGCTCTGTTCTACCTAATAACACATGACTGAAGTTAAAAAAGAGTGAACAAACCATGCCAGGAGACAAAATACAGACACCACCAGGCTCGCAGTCTATGTCATTTAATTGCTAGAGAAGGCTCATCCTTTGAAAAGACAGATGTTGTTCAAAATCGGTTGCTGTCAAAGACAGCTCGACAACTAACTTATTTCACCTTTGGCTTAAACCAGCCAAGGTACCAGCACAAAAACACACACAGTAAACCTTAGCGGAATCATTCTGCAAAAAAGTGCCTTAGGACAAGAAAAGGAACTCGTGGCAAGACAAGAATTACACTGTGAAAGACACGGTGCCAAGTCAGGCTGTTGAGAGAGATGAGTTCAAACAACTTTTGAATACTTTAAACCTGATATACACTGCCAAAGTATTGTCTAATTATCGTTATTGACAAAATTCCAAAACATATATTTCACACGCCCCTACTACTCTCATATTTTTGAGATTTAAAGAAGCCAGTATGTTCATGGGAAATACCAAACGCCACGCAAACAGTAACCAGAGTCAAGAACTGATCCTGGTTCCATTAATCTGTTTGACACCATCACTAGCTACAGTGCCATTAACTGATATTGCATGGCTGAATCACTCATCAGAATGGACAGCGATTCTCTTAACATGGATGAGCGTGGGCTAGTTGAATGTTACTAAATTAACAAAAAAATTATAAATAAGAAGTTGTTCTTACTAACAAAGTTAACATCCTCTAGCCTGTATCAGGAGGATTAGAAAGAGCAAGAGATTACAGCACTAACAATATCTTGTTGCATGTAAAAAGTACAACCAATGATATAAGGCATTACCAGCCTCCTTAGGCATTTGTGTTCTTATCATCTTGGCAATGACAAAAAAACAATAAACACAATCCCAGACTAGCATTGTATCCACCTGGATTGATAATAAATAAACCGATCTACAAGACTGCAGGATTTTAAACTCAAGAGTAGGCCCCAAAAGTAGAAGTATAAAAGATACAAATGCTCACCATTGCGAGGAGCCGTCTGTGCCGCTGACCTCCAACACGTCGTAGTCCTCTTCCAGCTGGAAATCAGTGAAGACCAGAGCGATGGTGTCACCTGGCTCAGCCAGCACTGTCCACGTGCAGTCCGCATTGTTGTTATACTCTTGTGGGTAGTTTGGACTCGTGATGATTCCGCTCTGACCTCGGAGCGTACCCCCACAACCATCGTCCGCTGGAAACACATACAAAAAAAAGCATTTCATTCCGAAACTCATATTGTCATCAGATTTTTGCTTGATTGCCCATGTGCTGCACTGTAAGAAAACACACAATGTGCGGCTTGATTAAAATAAGGCACAGTACGGCATGGCGCTAGTGGGGAACCCTGAGGAGCTCAATGTAACCAAATGCAACATGGGGTTAATTAACTCAGCTTAATTCAAATGCCTGGTAATTTGTGCTCACAACATGTCATCCTCGTGAGTACCGCTTTAAAATTACACAATCAACGTTCTCGCATGTGTTGCTTCAATAACTAGGCCCTTTTTCTTCCTCAGCCGCTCCAATCTGCATATAAACTCACCTGCCACTTCATTAGGTACACCTTGCTAGTACCCCCTTTTGCCTTCATAACTGCCTCAATTCTTCATATCATAGATTCAGCAAGATGTTAAAAAGGTTCCTCAGAGATTTTCAAATTGACATGATGGCATCTCACAGCTGCTGCAGATTTGTCGGTTGGACACCCATGATGGGAATCTCCCATTGCACCACATCCCAAAGGTGCTCTGTTGGATTGAGATCTGGTGACTGTGGAGGCCATTTTAGTACAGAGAACTCACTGTCACATTCAAGAAGCCAGTATGAGATGATCTGAGCTTTGTGACATGGCGTTATCCTCTTGGAAGTAGCCATCATATGATGGTACACTGTGGTCGGCTGTGGTGTTTAAAAAGTGCTCAAGTGGTGTTAAGGGGCACATCTTTACACCACCAGCCTAAATCAATGACACAAGGTGAGATAGATCCATGCTTTTATGTTGTTTATGACAAATTCTGACCCTACTGCAAAATGTCACAAGACAAATCGAGACTCATCAGACCAGGCAACGGATTCCAATCTACTATTGTCCAATTTTGGTAAGCCCATGCAAATTATATTCTCAGTTGCCTGTTATTAGGTGACAGACGTGGCACTCAGTACGTTCTTCTGCTGCAGTACCCCATCTACTTTAAGGTTTGATGTGTGATCTGTTTTGCAATCAGAGAAGCATTCTTGGTTGTAACAAGTGGTTATTTGAGTTACTGTTGCCCTTCTACAAGCTCAAACCTGTCTGGCCATTCTCATCTCACCTCAACAAGGCATTTTTGCTCAGAGAACTACCATTCACTGGATATTTTCCCTTTTTCAGACCATTCTCTGTAAGCCCTAGAGATGGCTGTGTGTGAAAATCCCAGTAGATCAGCAGTTTAAGAAACTCAGACCAGCCCGTCACACACCAACAACCAAGCCACATTCAAAGTCACTTATAGTGGTGCTTGAAAGTTTGTGAACCCTTTAGAATTTTCTATATTTCTGCATGAATATGACCTAAAACATCATCAGATTTACACACAAGTCCTAAAAGTAGATAAAGAGAACCCAGTTAAACAAATGAGACAAAAATATTATACTTTGTCATTTATTTATTAAGGAAAATTATACAATATTACATATTAGTGAGTGGCAAATGTATGTGAATCTTTGCTTTCAGTATCTGGTGTGACCCCCCCTGTGCAGCAATAACTGCGACTAAACGTTTCCTGTAACTGTTGATCAGTCCTGCACACCGGCCTGGAAGAATTTTAGTTCATTCCTCTGTACAGAACAGCTTCAACTCTGGCATGTTGGTGGGTTTCCTCACATTAACTCCTCGCTTCAGGTCCTTCCACAACATTCTGATTGGATTAAGGTCAGGACTTTGTCTTGGCCATTCCAAAACATGAACTTTATTCTTCTTTGCCCGTTCTTTGGTAGAACAGCTTGTGTGCTTAGGGCCGTTGTCTTGCTGCATGACCCACCTTCTCTTGAGATTCAGTTTATGGACAGATGTCCTGACATTTTCCTTTAGAATTCTCTGATATGATTCAAAAATTCATTGTTTCATCAATGATGGCAAGCCGTCCTGGCCCAGATGCAGCAAAAAACAGGCCCAAAACCATGATACTACCACAGATGGGATAAGGTTCTTATGCTGGAATGCAGTGTTTTCCTTTCTCCAAACATAACGCTTTCCTTTTAAACCAAAAAGTTCTATTTTGGTCTCATCCGTCCACAAAACATTCTTCCAATAGCCTTCTGGGTTGTCTACATGATCTTTAGCAAACTGCAGACGAGCAGCAATGTTCTTTTTGGACAGCAGTAGCTTTCTCCTTGCAACTCTGCCATGCACACCATTGTTGTTCAGTGTTCTTCTGATGGTGGACTCATGAACATTAACATTAGCCAATGTGAGAGTTGCTTAGAAGTTACCCTGGGGTCCTTTGTGACCTCACCAACTATTACACGCCTTGCTCTTGGAGTGATCTTTGTTGGTCGACCACTCCTGGGGAGGGTAACAATGGTCTTGAATTTCCTCCATTTGTACACAATCTGTTTGACTGTAGATTGGTGGAGTCCAAACTCTTTAGAGATGGTTTTGTAACCTTTTAGGACTTGTGTGAAAATCTGACAATGTTTTAGGTCATATTTATGCAGAAATATGGAAATTCTAAAGGATTCACAAACTTTCCAGCACCACTGTAAATCACCTTTCTTGCTCACTCTGATGCTCGGTTTGAACTCCACCATTTTGTTTTGATTATGTCTACATTAGGGATTGCATAGATTAGTCGACTATGACAGCCACTAGTCGCAATGGGATGTTAAGCTTGACTAGTCAGAAGGAGAAAAAGCAGTACCAAGGATGCAGGAAGACGGTAAAGAAAGCAGCTCTTCTTAAAAACACTTGTGCCAATCAAACTACGGTAGTCTGGAAATACTTCAGAAAAAGTTAGTACAATTCTACAGTAATCTGCACTGCAGTGCCTAATTTATAATACATGGGCTAGTAAGGAACACCGAGCATGCCGTCCGGCAAGTGGGCATTAAGTGAAACACAACTGTTCTCATAGTGCAACATGTAATACAGTAGCCTTCAAAATATATCTATATCGGTTGAAAAAGACTTGCATTGTCTTAACTATCAGTTGACTTTTTTCGCCATTTTCAAACCTTGCCGCCCCCGAGCTCTCCCGAGCTTCCGTGTGAGCGCGGAATACGCCACTGACGGTTACCATCAAAGAAAATGAGCCGTTTGGGTGTTTGGAAAGGAGGTTACACACAGATAATTACCATTTAATTAATTATTCGTTTATTAATATTGCTCGTTTTAATTTTATTTTATACATAAAACGCATAGATGCTCGGTTTGGAGATCCAAATACGAGGTACTGGTGTGACGCCGGAAATCAAAGCACTGCACTGTTGTATTATTTTGCTCATTTATTTATTGTCGTCTTTAAAAGTGTAGAATAAGGAAACACTGAAGCTGGAATTTTCATTTAGAGATCGTGTATATCTGTTACTTCAAATACGATTTGAACAGGCGTACTTAATAAAGTGGCCAGGGAGTGTATGCCCAGTCTGTTTCTCTCCTAGTGTATGTCTGATAGCTAGTCTGTAGAACGAGGAAAATAAAACAGCTCATTTGAGAGGAATTTCCAAGTGGCAGCATAACCCAGTCTCCCTCGCTCTTTTACCCTGATCCCTCCCTCCACCTCTCAGTCTGTTTCTCTTAGGAGTCAGTGGAAGGAATAAAACTTTCTGACAAGTTGAGCCTGAGGATCTGACCTCCTTTTCCTGAGCAAAATCCCCTCCTCACCCACATACTCTAACAGTCTCTCCTCAAACGGCATACATTGTTAGCGGGTGGCAGGTATATCCAGGCATGGCTGACTAAAAATGGTGCCCTAAACTCTGAGGTCCTCCTATAAGCCTGCACTTATAGTAACATCCCCAGTGGTGACATCCTATGATGCAGGAGTCCCTAAGGGCTATAAAAATACACATTTCAGACAGTCCTTTAGACATATACATTTCAAGACGCCATCTGTTGTGTTCAGTTTGGTACTTGTGGAATGATTTACAGGTCCGACATCCGAGAGAGATACTGAACTCACGGTTAATTATTTACACTTACTCCATTATTTATGTGTCTTGTGAAAAGTAAAATTTGTGTCATCTTCCATTCAGAGACAAATAAGCCAGTTTGTCAGAGCTTTTAACAAAAACGGATTATGCACATGACCATAAATAATGATGATCTCTATGCAGTGGCTCCTAATCAAACAATGAAGACCATAGTATAAATAAGCTAACTGATGGTGTCTACTTTAAGCATCTACAGTGGTGCTTGAATATGATCTAAAACATCATCAGATTTTCACATAAGTTCTAAAGGTAGATGAAGAGAACCCAGTTAAACAAATGGGACAAAAATATTATACTTGCTCATTTATTTATTGAGGAAAATGATCCAATATTAGGATTAGCAGTTCATTTGAAGGTGAAATTAGAGTCCGGTGTTTTCAATCAATGGGATGACAATCAGGTGTGAGTGGGCACCCTGTTTTATTTAAAGAACAGGGATCTATCAAAGTCTGCTCTTCACAACACATGTATGTGGAAGTGTATCATGGCACAAACAAAGGAGATTTCAGAAGACCTCAGAAAAAACAGTTGTTGATGCTCATCAAGCTGGAAAAGGTTACAAAACCATCTATAAAGAGTTTGGACTCCAGCAATCCACAGTCAAACAGATTGTGTATGGAGGAAATGGAGGAAATTCAAGACCATTGATCACTCCAAGAGCAAGGCGTGTAATAGTTGGCGAGGTCACAAAGGACCCCAGGGTAACTTCTAAGCAACTGCAGGCCTCTCACATTGGCTAATGTTAATGTTCATGAGTCCACCATCAGAAGAACACTGAACAACAATGGTGTGCATGGCAGGGTTGCAAGAAGAAAGCACTGCTCTC
Source organism: Ancistrus triradiatus (assembly GCA_025084515.1). Lineage (NCBI taxonomy): Eukaryota > Metazoa > Chordata > Actinopteri > Siluriformes > Loricariidae > Ancistrus > Ancistrus triradiatus. The sequence continues at coordinate 166,122 of JAJAGP010001151.1, forward strand.
CAAAATCTCAACAGAAGGTGGGTCATGCAGCAAGACAACGACCCTAAGCACACAAGCCGTTCTACCAAAGAATGGGTATACAAGAATAATGTTCATGTTTTGGAATGGCCAAGTCAAAGTCCTGACCTTAATCCAATCAAAATGTTGTGGAAGGACCTGAAGCGAGCAGCTAATGTGAGGAAACCCACCAATATCCCAGAGTTGAAGCTGTACGGAGGAATGGGCTAAAATTCCTCCAAGCCGATGTGCAGGACTGATCAACAGTTACAGGAAACGTTTAGATGCAGTTATTGCTGTACAGGGGGGTCACACCAGATACTAAATACTTTTGCCGCTCACTAATATGTAATATTGGATCATTTTCCTCAATATATAAATGACCAAGTATAATATGTTTGTCTCATTTGTTTAACTGGGTTCTCTTTATCTACTTTTAGGACTTGTGTGAAAATCTGATGATGTTTTAGGTCATATTTATGCAGAAATATAGAAAATTTTACAGGGTTCACAAACTTTCAAGCACCAATGTACCTAGTGCTACTCAAGTTTAACATTGACGCTGGCTTTGATGTTGGTGCATGTCACTCTGTCAACATACAGTACTGTGCAAAAGTCTTGGTCCACCATTAGATTTGTTGTTTTAGCAATAACATGACAACTATATGTAACATATTGTCAAGAATTGAACCCAAAAATTTCAAACTTGGCTTCGTCATTCCATAACACTCTTTCCCACTGATCTTCATTCCAATCTATGTGAGCTTTAGCATATCTTATTCTTTTCACTCTGTTCCCCTTCCAAAAAGCGGATTCTTGGCTGCTTCCCTTCCCAAAAGACCACTCCTGATTCCTGAAGCTTCTTTGGACTGTATTAAGGTCAACTTCGAATCCTGATGAAGCTGCCACATGTAACTAGTGGGAGTGTTGGCCACACTAAATACTTGCCACTGTAGCCTATAGACGCTTTTTTTTTTGTCTTTTTTTTAATACTGCATACAAACTTCCTGTATTTTCTGGTAGTATTCAAATAAAGAGACAGAAATAACTACACTCAACATTGAAATTGCAACACCAATAAGGAAAAATGGTGGAATTATGGAAATCACAGGCTCTATAGACATGTTAGTGATATGTAAAAAAATGGAAACAAAATATTCAAAACATCTTGATTTAATGGAGGCATCACACACTCATCCCACACCACTTGATCCGATTTTAGGTTTCATGGTGCTAAAAAACTTTGCTTTCAATCTGGCGTTTATGGCCCTCCCACACACCACATGTTGGAGCTAGGTGCTTAAAAAATGATCACTTGCAGATCTTTGCGACACCTGCTACTTTCTTGATTTGCATAACTGTCCTTCTTGGTGCTGCAAATATGGTATATATGTATATGTGGTCATTATACCATTGCTAGTATCTAACCTAATGGTGGCCTGAGACTTTTGCACAGTACTGTATATGCATGTCACCATAATACGTACATACACACAGAAACCTCCTCATACAGGTAGCACCATTTAATGTCCATCTGATTGACGTCCGTTAGCTTTACTGTCCGAGGTTTTAAGAACTATAATAGTCACTAAAAATCACATTTTAAATATACATTTAATTCACGCCTGAATGACACAAAACTGATACGAGTGAAACCTTGCGACACCTGCTGACAGAAAAGAGAATCGCAGTCTTGAACGGCAGAAATAAAACATGGTATTGTTCTAAATGTTTCAAGTTTAACAAAAGATACAAAGATTCTGTATTGTACTGTACAGTACTGTACAAAAAGTTTTCATAGAGCATATTGGCTGATCTTATTGTTTAACTTAAAACACTATGTGCAAAGTATCTACACTGTTCGGTGACTATGGTAATGTCCTGTTTCATAGAGGCACAAGACATTTCAGACAGGGCTCTAAATTCGACCTGAGAGCTTCAGCTCAAATAACTGAGACTGTCAAAAGAACTGAATTTTTCAGACACCTGTGGGTGGTAGATCCATGTGTGAGCCCAAAATCTGGATGGAGATTAGATGTGCAAGAGTGGACATAACAGCAAACGAGGATACTTCAAGTGGACGGCATGCTGGTGTGTGCGTGTGTCAGGCCTTGACAGGCTGAAGGATGTTGAGACTTGTATCCATGATGCAAAACCTTCACATGCTGCCTGCCAACAGCAGTGCGATCAGACATACACCCACACATGGCCGGGGGATTACTGGCCATACATCACACACCGGTATGTGAAGCATAAACATGTCTTTCCTTTTAAATACCACTATTCTAGCAGTGAAGGATACTGGCAGGGTGCCAGGTCTGTAAGTTACCGTCCTGGCATGTAAAGAAGTGCCACAATGATGTCTTCTCCAGCCTACAAGACAGACACCGAAATAAAGAGAGAGCAAGATTTATGTAGTTTCAGTGCGAATGTATGTGTGGTACAGAAAGACAGGCCTGAAAAACAATAAAACCCACACAAGACGGTGCTTCTTGGGCCTGGATATTCATTTGCAGGCATGTGATCTCATTTATCATCTCAAAGCACTGGACATACCTTGGCAATGGCAGAAAGAGATTCATTAGTGATAATGAATCAGATGATAGTTGCTCAGGGAAGGGATAGGCAGTCAGACCACCCTGGGTCCTGTCAGTCATCCAAAGGACCTGGGAAGTTCCACAGTCCCCTGAGAATCTCTGCAGATAAGCTAGCCCGACAGCATAATGGATTAAGAAAAAGGCTCAGTGTGCAGGGTACGACACACACCAGGACTTCCTTTGGTGAGACCTGATCTAATGCGCAACACTCGAGAGACTTCAGGAGATGGAAAAACAGACAACGATTCACCTTGCGCATTTAGAACCGCCATGAAATTCCTACTACTGATTCCGGCCAATTAGTGAAAGAATTAGGCAAATGAATCACAGTTTTATTTATTAGTTCAGCGAGGTCCCACACATAAACAATGAAAGGCTTTCGATTCTTCTGTCCCAGTGCGCCCAATCTGCTTGCTAATGAAACCTAGTGAGGAGCAGAGGTTCGATCCCTTACTAAAGAGCATCGGCTCGGCTTTCCTGCCTCTGCACGGCGCTTTCCTCCGGCTCCGCGGCTGCCATGGCAACCTGGCAGAGAGAGCAGAGAAAAACCCAGCACCCCTAGACCTGACAGCAAGGCTCAGATAGAGAGAAGGAATAATCCAGAACCAAGGTGAATTTCGTTACAGAAGTGATCTGGTATGATCGTTTTTCTCCTCTGTCTCAGTCTCGAAAGCTCATTGTCCACTCTGGCACAGAAAGCTGATGAGAGGCTGCTCTGACATTCAAAATGCAGAGTGCCGAACATCACTACCGGTGTGGAAGCCAGAGATGTGACGCAGAAGTGCCAAGAATGGAAGCAGCATCTGTGATGGGAATGAGAAAGTATTGTGGGATCGAAAAGCCTCTCTGGCTGGAATGAGGGTAGGCATTGCATCCTCGACAACTCCCAGCATGCAGTGCAGGTCCGGTATCATTCATTCATTCACTTTCTTAACCGCTTAATCCTGAAAAGGGTCGAAGGAGAGCTGGTGTCCAGTCGGCGGCATAGGGCGGAAGGCAGGCACAACCCTAGACAGGGCATACCTAATACACGTGTCTTTGGACAGTGGAGTAAACCCACACAGACATGAGAAGGCCGTGCAGACTCCACACAGAAAGGACCCAGACTGCTCCACATGGAATTGAACCCTGGACCTTCTCTCCATGAGGCGACAGTGCTACCCAAAGGGCCACCATGCAGCCCCGGTTTGGTATAACCATTATAACCATTACTAAATGGTTATAGTTGACAGTCAGATGATGTCACAGTTGATGTCATGATGTCACCACCCATGTAGTACCTGTCTGTAATTTCCACAAAGTAAGTATCAAGTGCATCTATATGGTAAGTGGAACATTGACAATAAGTGTAGAAACAAAGAGGTGTACATAAAGTGATTGTTGAGTATATATACACAAGCATGCGCACACACACACACACGCGCACACACACTTGGGTATTTGGGAGGAATGTTCTCAGTGTAAAAGTGAGAAAAATGTCCAGCACTTCAACAGCATTTTTAAAAAAGCAGGCTTGGAAGACTGGTGCTAATGAGGAGGGAAAAACATTTTACCCCTGACTGTGTTCAATTACACTTTGTGCAGGAAAAATAGCTCGGTCTCCTGCCACCTTCTGGCCAAAGAAACTCACTGTCAGCTCACCATGAGGAAAGGAAGAAGAGAAGCAGAATAAAGTTATCACCAAAATTCGGAAGCAAGTCTACAGGATGTGATATAATGCTCATTACTCGCGCATTCCGAAAAACACTGTGCTAGTTTCACACAGATTCCAATTATTGGCTGTGGAAAATGTTGGTTCGTACCAAACATGGGCAAGTAATTGCACATGGAACAATGGAATTGTAATGTTTTTTTTTGTGTGTGAATGCGTTATTGCACAAATCAGAAGGCATATGGTGCAGGAGAGATGGGAGAGCACAGAGCACTGAATTATTGAAAACAACTCATGAAGGAGAAAGCAGAGGGCATAGGAGATGAAACCGAGAGAAGAATAAGATGTAAAGAGCAGAGTGGGAGTGTGCATGAAAAAAAAAAAAAAAAAAAAGACGCCAACGTAAGGTACGTGGTGAGCACCGGCCTCAGGCTTCGGAGGAGTGGTGGGGGTCCCTTTCTGGCTTTGCATGTCTGAGCATGTGGGACTGGACGTGGGCTTCCTGACTCCTACAGCTTGAGCACAGATGGCGTTGCTTCATAGCAGCCTGTTCAGAAAGCCCACACAGCCCAGTCATAACCAGCGGCCATCACACATCACTGACACGTGTGATTGAGGTCTAGGGAACAAAGGAACATCTTTAAACTGGAAATGGGGATTGAATCTTGAGCATATCCCTCTCTGATTGATAATAAATGACTACATACATTGTTAAGCCTGGCTGTATTGTATGTACATTCAAAGCAGCAGTAATTCCTCCATTATGGTATTAAGTGGTCATTTATGTGGGTGTAAAATCAGTATTTTTAAGGTTATACAATGGAAATGTCACTCTGTGGAGCGTTATTATGGAAAACCGAGTTACTCTGTTTAACAACCATCAAATTAAAGTCCATTTGCTTTAGCGACAGACGTCTATACAAATTGTAACAGGAAATTAAAATCTTTTTATAAATTCAAAGGCTTTTATCTCTGGACATTGCAGCTGTATAAAGATAGAATTTTAAACATTTAGAATGTATATTTTAACTGCCATAAATATTATTTATGTCATACGCTGATGTTTCTTTTAACTTATTATTTTCATGAATATTGATCTCCTTTGCATAAACTACTTGCATAAGTAGGAACTACGTTAAGTTACGTGTTGCACATGGACTCTTGGGTGTCGCAATTTTCTCTGCCAAGATCATATGTGAAATGGAAAAGTTTGTGCTCTACTTAAAGTTTCAAAGTGTTTAAAAGGTGATATTACATTGCCTGATCTGGAAATTAGTGTTTCTTAAAGTGGACTCATTCCCTCTTGGTTGTGTGCAGCCGGCGAGGTAGGTTTATTTCTTTTTATATTCCATCATGCAAGTTTATGTTTTGATTCTACAACGTGTATGATTGTTAATCTGTGCATTTCTTGGAGGGAGCAAATTGTATAATTTGGGGGACTGTGGTGGCCTAGTGGTTAAGGTACTGGATTCTGGACCAGAAGGTCCAGGGTTCAAATCCCACATCTGCCAAACTGCCACTGTTGGGTCCTTGAGCAAGACCCTTAACCCACAATTGCTTGGACTATAAGACTGTACCAATTGTAAGTCGCTCTGGATAAGGGCGTCTGCTAAATGCTGTAAATGTAAATGTATAACAGTTTGGATGGCAGCACTCCACTTTTGTTTTCATTGGTATTTCTGACGCATTTACGTATCATTTATGAGCATTTTTCTTGTGAAAATACCCTTGAAATTTACATTACAGTAGCATAAGAAGGCTATGCAACTATGGTAATGTGCAGTCAATGACCATTTCGATCAACAACCTGTTTCAGAGAACATAATACGGTTGTTAAACGGTGCATACCTGTATCTATGTGACATGACTTTCAATCATGTATCGTTTATTAGATGCTGACAAAGTACGTACTCATGCTACACCGCCCTGGCAGGTGTCAACCCCGTGGATGCTTCTGCTTACTCTTAACTGAGACAAATGGCTCATGGCAGCCCTTCGCTGTCAAATGCCATGGTGCCAGTCATCTCTGATAAAGACAAGTCCTAACCTCTCCTCATGCAGCTCGGGCTCACCTCTGCAGTAGGGTAGGGGAAAGTCCCATGCAGCCGTGCCCGACGACGTGGCCAGACAAGAGAGCACAGCGTGGCCTTCCAAAATGAACCCCTGACTGCAGCTGTAGCGGATCTTATCACCGATGTTGAAGGTGGAGCCCTGCTGGAAGCCGTTCTGCAGTTGGCCGGGGTTACCACAAGTGTAGCTGGGGAGAGCTGTCAGAAAGAGAGAGAAAGATGTCAGATTCATACATGTACATACAGCACACCTTGTTCCATCTGTTCATAATTCATCAGATCTGCATTTACATATGAATGGTAGCAGAACCATTAGCCAATTTACAGCAACCTCCACAGCGTCGCCAAACTGAATTCCTCAAATTCCTCATCTGAACCTTGTGGTGGAAATTTAATTCCTCAGTGTGGCCTACATAATTGGCTGTTCATACCCTTGCTCCAGTTCATGCTTCATTAACAGTCTCACCTTTCGGCCATCATCTAGCTCTTTAGTCGACAGATTCCACGGCACAGCAGAGTTCAGTGTCCTACCTCATTTATCACACCTGATTAAACGCAATCAGCTAATTGACAAAACTTTCATGGGCTGAGGACATGAGGGGACATGGCCCCCCAGGATTACAGTTTGAGACCATTTGTATTCTTCACACAGGTATTCTGTTCAGGTAAAACAAGAATTGTCTGAAGAACAGAACAGGTAGCCTAGCGGTTAAGGTACTGGACTATGGACCAAAAGGTCCAGGGTTCAAATCCCACCTCTGCCAAACTGCCACTGTTGGGTCCTTGAGCAAGGCCCTTAACCCACCATTGCTTGGATTGTACTGTAAGATTGTATCAAGTGTAAGTCGCTCTGGACAAAGGCGTCTGCTAAATGCTGTAAATGTAACATAAAAATTGCTTATTTCCAATAAAGTACACTTTTTGCTCATCACAAAGCACAAAGAAAACCAGCTCTAACATACAACACTGGATCATGGACGAGGACTATCTAAGCTGGCCCATCTACAGTGGAAGCGAAAAGTCTAGTGAAAAAACTTCTGTTTGGCAATTTTATTTTTACGTTAACACAATGTTTCTCCTTGCAACCCTGCCATGCACACCATTGTTGTTCAATGTTCTTCTGATAGTGGACTCATGAACATTAACATTAGCCAATGTGAGAGAGTCCTTCAGTTGCTTAGAAGTTTCCCTGGGGTCCTTTGTGACCTCATCAACTATTACACGCCTTGCTTTTGGAGTGATCTTTGTTGGTCGACCACTCCTGGGGAGTTTAACAATGGTCTTGAATTTCCTCCATTTGTACACAGTCTGTCTGACTGTGGATTGCTGGAGTCCAAACTCTTCAGAGATGGGTTTGTAACCTTTTCAAGCCTGATGAGCATCAACAACTCTTTTTCTGAGGTCCGCAGAAATCTCCTTTGTTTGTGCCATGATACACTTCCACAAACGTGTTGTGAAGAGCAGACTTTGATAGATTCATGTTCTTTAAATAAAACAGGGTGCCCACTCACACCTGATTATCATCCCATTGATTGAAAACACCTGACTCTAATTTCACCTTCAAATTAACTGCTGATCCTAGAGGTTCACATACTTTTGCCACTCACTAATATGTAATATTGGATAATTTTCCTCAATAAATAAATGCCCAAGCATTATATGTTTGTCTCATTTGTTTAGCTGGATTCTCTTCATCTACTTTTAGGACTTGTGTGAAAATCTGATGATGTTTTAGGTCATATTTATGCAGAAACATGGACAATTCTAAATGGTTCACAAACTTTCAAACACTAAATACTTGCAACTTTAACCTATAGAAGCTGTTTTATTTAAAAAAATAAATATAAAAATGCATATACATTTCCTGTATTGTCTGGTTGTTTTCTACTAAACAGACTGAGAAATAATTAAATATTGTCCTTATACCATTGCTAAAACAATGACATATCTAATCCAATGGTGGCCTAAGACTTTTGCACAGAATTGTATGTAATTGCTGGTACCTTAGTAAATAATAGTAATTGCTCAGGAGAAAATCCTGAGAAACAGCACACTTAAGTCTGATTGTTATTACCATTCAAGATTCCTTTTATCTGGGAGAGACTAACGAGATATTAAGATCTCCTTTATGACTTTCTTTTGCTATTTTAGGGGTCATGTATGTGCAGGGAATGTGAAGACACTGCAGAGTTGGCCAGGGCCAAATTAGCCAAAAGTAGGAAAATAGCAAAATAATAAAAATAGAACGTAGGACATAATATGAAAAACTATGGGAATAGTGGTAATGTGATAATTATTAGCGTCTAAACCAATCACTGCCACGCAATTCATTCTGTCTGACATAAACCACCGAAAACGCGTAACCATGGTAACTGTATTAGCTCAACTTACTCACTCCACTGCAACCTTCAATAACACGAGATGATCTGAGAAGTCGTCTGACAGGATATTGTGCCACGAATGCGATCACAATCAATTGACTTTACTTGCAGTAAAAGGAACAATCCAATCCCCGATTTCCAGTCAGCACCCATGATTCACATAAACAGCACATCACATATCCACGTACTGAGTAGCAGAAAGCTAGCTAGGTTGGTAACGGTAATGCATAAAGTGGTGCTTGAAAAGTTGTGAACCCTTTAGAATTTTCTATATTTCTGCATAAATATGACCTAAACCATCATCAGATTTTTACACAAGTCCTAAAAGTAGATAAAAAGAACTCAGTTAAACAAACGAGACAAAAATATTATAGTTGGTCATTTATTTATTGAGGAAAATTATCCAATATTACATATTAGTGAGTGGCAAAAGTATGGGAACCTCTCGGATTAGCAGTTAATTTGAAGGTGAAATTAGAGTCAGGTGTTTTCAATCAATGGGATGACAATCAGGTGAGTGGGTACCCTGTTTTATATAAAGAACAAGGATCTATCAAAGTCTGCTCTTCACAACACATGTTTGTCAAAGTGAATCATGGTACGAACAAAGGAGATTTCTGAGGACCTCAGAAAAAGAGTTGTTGATGCTCATCAGGCTGGAAAAGGTTACAAACCCTCAATGAATAAATGAGCAAGTATAATATTTTTGTCTCATTTGTTTAACTGGGTTCTCTTTATCTACTTTTAGGACTTGTGTGAAAATCTGATGATGTTTTAGGTCATATTTAAGCAGAAATATAGAAAATTCTGAAGGTCATAAACTTTCAAGCACCACTGTATATAGACAAATAGCTGCCAAGTCATCTGTACCGTACCCAAAGGCCCCTTTATTACACCTTTATTACACAATGGCCACTTTATGGCTACACCTTCTTGTTTGTACACTCATTGTGCATTTTATTAATTCTACTTACCATATAGATTTACTCTAAGGTTCTACAATCACACACTGTAGTCCATCTCTTTCTATACATACTTTGTTAGTCCCCCTTTACTCTCTTCTCAAATGGTCAGGAGCCCCACAGGTCCACCACAGATCAGGTACTATTTTGATGGTGGATCATTCTCAATACTGCAGTGACACTGACATGGTGGTGGTGTGTTTGGGTGTGTTGTTCTGGTATGAGTGGATCGGACACAGCAGGGAGTTTTTAAACACCCCAGTGTCAGTGCTGGATGAAATTAGTCCACCTACCAGAAATGTCCAGCCACCAGCATCCTGTATATCAACACAGTCTTTAAAAACTCAGGCTTATAGACTCATAGGCATTATAGCAAAATAAACAGTTTTAGCTTGAATTGTAATTAGTTCCTATTTTTACTTAAATTATAACAGTTATAATGAGTTAATCCCTTAAACCACAATTTTTCTTGGCTGGTGTGCCAGGAAAAGTGTTATTATATATCATAGATCATCTATTTCTGTTATTAATTAACCACTCTAAATTCAGAAGACATTGGAAATATGAATTAATGACTGTATACAATATTTTATCGTATAGTGATACATTTTGTTATTATAATAGACAATATGCTCTTCTGAGCGTATCGAGTTTATCATCAGTGCTTAAAGAACACTGATGATGAAAGAGTGTAATTAGACTTCTTTAATTGGATGACGTGCAGCACATTTTGAATATAAATCATTGTATGGGATAATATTTGAATAGTAGTTTTTAAGAATCTGTCACTACTGATTCATTTTGTCTATGATCACGTATCGTGATATATATCGTGTATCGTGAAAATGTCTTTAATTATCATGATATAATATTTTCACCATATCACCCACCCCCATTTACAGTCCTGCAAAATATGGTAAAAATTGCCACACTGCAGTTGTCCTCCCACCTATGCAGGATATTTACAACAAAATATGTCTAAGGAAAGTCAACAGTATCACCTCAGAGCCTGCACACCACTTCTTTTTCCAATCGTTGTCAACTGGGAGAAGACATCAGAACATTCAACGCAGAACGACTCGGTACAAGAATAGTTTTTACCCTCGAGCTCTTTAACTGGTCACGCCATTGATTACTGAACACAACCAGAACCTGAAAATAACATTTGTACCTAACACTACAAATACATCTGTATTTATTGTCTATTTTCTACTATATTACTATATTATACAACACAGTAATTATTATCTTTGTATCTTTTATAAAACTTACCAAAAACGAAAACAAAAGAAACATTGTTTCTGCCTTCAAAGCTACAGTTCTCGTTTCTGTCAGCAAGTGTCGCAAGGGTTCACTCGTACTATTTTTCTGTCATTCAGACATTTATTACATGTATACAAGACTGATTTTATTCCCTATTATAGTTCTTAAGGAGGACTTCAAAAAGTAGACCTTTTTACATTAACCTTCTGACTTTACTTTGAATGCACCGGATCCTTTAATTTTCTATTCCTCTACTTATTTTCTTCCACTTTCAGATTTTATGCCAGGTCTGTTGCCATCTGCACAGCTTCCATTAAAAGTGGCCTATAAAAAACAAAAAGTATATACACTAACTGCAGAGATAGGCAGCCTTTCTGTTTCTTTGCCCCAGGCATGCATTCCTCCTATTAAGATTACAATCAAACCCAATTTCCACATCCTGGTAGTGTCAACTTCTATTACATAAAGCTCACTATTAAAATGCTTTTAGCCACCTTACTTTAAAGAAATGTGATGAATTTGGTATGATTTATTCTCAGATCAGTCCCAGGAAGCATAAAGGTTGGAGCATGCTGGCTATTCAATATTCTCATTATGCATGCTTTAATTTTCCACAGCGCTGACCTCTCAGACAGGATAAACTCTAGTGCAGGAAAGACCAACCTGTAATCTAAAGCACATGAAGCAAAATCCATTTGCACACCTGCCAGAAGGAGAGAAAGAAAAGGTGCTGTCCTAGAAGGATTATTGATTGCTGATTAAGTGTACTTCCTGTCTGTGTGTTTCAGGGCATTTTGAGCTGCTACTCAGATAATGAGTTATTCATTTTAGATGTGGAAATAATCAGAAATTTAATTTGTTTGGGGGAGGATGTCAGCAGACTTAATGGATATTCACTATGGCTCTTACTGGCAAATAAACAATTCACAGATATAACACCAAACACTTTTTGTTTAATAGCTGAACATTCTGGCTAATTGACCTATATCTCATATTAACCATTTTAATTAATGGTATATTTCGCTAGATCAAGTAGAGAAAAAAATATATGGAATCACTTTAGAATTTGCATTTCTCAAACAAATATTGGCACTAAGCACTGGAAAGCTGCGTCAGACCATACAAGTTCTAGCCAGTGTGCCAAAAAAATGAGGAGTGTCGAGACAATTTGTTCATGTCAACATGCATTGAGAACCAAATTTGAGATGCGAAGTGCTCGAGTACCGAGGAATAAATGTACCGTATTTTTCGGACCATAAGGCGCACTTAAAATCCTTTAATTTTCTCAAAAATCGACAGTGCCCCTTAAAATGCGGTGCGTCCAATGTATGAATTAATTCTGGTTGTGCTTCCTGACCTAGAACCGATTGTAGATGGTACACGGCGCTCATAAATCTGTCAAAATGTTTTAGCACGGCCTTGGTAGGTTACGAAGCTTACGGCAACCGTAGTGCGCAGCATAGCGGAGTAATACGGTATGTGCTTCAGCATTAGGGTACGTGCATTCATTCATACATTTTCGAAGCGGATTTTTCAAACTCAGCGCTATCAGTTCACGCAGTACAACATGGACATAGAGCAGCTGCGAGAGAATTCATCATTAACGAATCAATGATATGGAAGTGGAGGAAGCAAGAAGACGCCCTGCGCCAGGGTAAAGACCAAACTGAGCTTCTGACGGAACTTAAGAGTTTTGTTTCATTTCATGCGCCTTATAACCCGGTGCGCTTTATGTATGAAAATAGACCCGTTAGCAGCCGATCGTTGATATCGCGCCTTATAACCCGGTGCGCTTTATGGTCCAAAAAATACGGTATTAGTTTTTGTCAATCGCACATCTTCCAAGTCGCGTAACACACAATTTTATGGTATTGTGGATGTTAAGTGATACATACCTATGATTAAAAAAGTTGATGTGAGGCAAGTTTCACTAGACAGACATTGTTTGGTTGTCATATCTATGAATTGTTGATTTGCTACGAAATAAAGAGTGAATATCATAAGTGTGGTGTTTCCACAATTCTTTCCAGAAGTAGTTAGAAGTAGTAGATAGACTAATAATTGGCTGGAAATACAGTTTTCACAGTGTCTTCTCACATAACAGATGGAGATTAATTAACTCTACAAGAAATCAACAATGCAAAGGCAAAACAGGTGGTCAGGTGGCGGTGTGCAGACAGAAAAAAAAAAAAGTGCATGCCAGATAACACCAACATTTACATTTTCCAAACATAGCCAAGCTGTTTCAGGTTATTTTACCTCTGGACATGTCATTTTAAACCATTAAAATGATCTGTGTAATACACTGCCTGGTAGGACTAATAATGCCCAAGAAAATATTGAAAAGCCTGGCTTATGAATATCTGTACATCTTCACCCTCATTAAAAATACTATGAATATACATGAATATGTAAATCGGAAACTAACCCGTGTCCTTCTCTAATAGTGGGCCATAAATAGCTTGCATTTATCTCATGTAGGCATGAGTGGCATTTGAGTCTGTGTTTCTCAGTTAGCATGATTATATGCTGAATTATTTATTTAACAGAAGTAAGTCAACTGTATGATAGCGGAGCCAAAAGAGACGAATGGCAAGATAATTGCTCATAGAGTAGAACTTTATTAACTTTCCGCATAAGCACAAAAATAGCTCTTATCACCAGTGTAAGATTTAAATGAAGATGAAAAGGGGGATATATTGAGCAAGCTTTATGCATTATGGTAGGTAAATAATGTACTATATAGACACACCAAAATGCATAATGTGCATTAATGATGTATGACTACAGACATTTATTGGAGTATCTACAGTGCATTCTAGGACATAAAAATAAACAGGCATACAAGGCTTGAAATGCATGCTGGGAGTCGCCGAGGAAGCCAAGCCAACTTTCAAGGCACTACAGTATTTATATAATGCTTATACACAACCAATCAGCCACTCAGTTATCTAATCAGCCAATCATGTGGCAGCAGTGAACCAACTGAATGGGGAATGAAGGTGATCTCAGTTATTTTGACCATAGCACGATTGATGGTTCTGGTTCGAGTATTTCTATAACTACTAAAATGGGACTTTTCAAAAAACAGCAGTCTCTAGGCCAGAAAAGCAAACAGCAAAGCTACAGTAACTCAGATAGCCACGCTGTACAACTGTGGTGAGCAGAATGCACCTTACAGTGCAGAACATGTGGAACCTTGAGGCGGATGGGCTATATCAGCAGAAAAACATGTTGGATTATACTTGTATTTGTTTGTTGGATTACATTGTCAATCCAGCACAGAGTAAGTGCTATATACAATACATGGCATTACATAGGTACAGTGTCATGGGTTTCATCTTAACTTTGGGGGGCACTTTACGTCCAATGTGCTAATTTGAATATTTGTGATGTCATCACGTCGTATTTACACATCTGCCTAGTATGTATGTATTTATTAATGCATTGAAATTCACAATATGGAGTTATAGGCTAAACTATGAGCTATACTCATTCATGACTGTGCTATGCGCTATGTAGAGTATATGCTGCTCCATCTCCCGGGGCAGAGGAATTACTTACAGTTTTGGCGATTCTTTTCTGTGGGAGGTAGCTATGGTTTGTACAAAGCGTCGGTAGACTTGCCGCTACTCGATTTTTGGAAAATAACTCTCTAGAGTAGCTAAATCTAGAATCAATGACTTGGCAACACGGCAACAGCAGTACATGATTGGTGGGTGGGGGTCATCCAGCACAAACCTGCGCATGAAAAAACAACTCCGCCTTCTTCCCGCCACAGTACACATAAAAATAGCATCTAAAAACACATTACACTGCTAAAAAAGAAACCACAAGGATGTTGTCAGCAGGAAAACTAAGCCTATGCATAGATATATATTTATATAGTCATAGAAAAAGCATTCTCACATTTAGATTAAGTGTTTTATACCAATATACTTTAGAATGTTCAATACTTTTGGTGAGCTTCTCCTAAATAGATACTTCATGTCACTGCCCAAAAGCATGGCGTCCCCAAACAGCATCTAGTCCACTGTTCTTTGGCACAATGAAATTGTTTAAAAATGTAACTCTGTGTATTTATTTATGGTAATAAATGATTAAATCGATTGTTAATACATATATTGTATGCATTCATGACTTACTAACACACACTGTGAACTCCAAGTCCCAGCAGGCATGGCCGGCACGTAACTCCAGTCAAGCCTCCCTAATACTGAAGTCTCATTCATCAGTGCTGCTAGCCTGTGCAAGTACTTCTGGTTTCACCAGTCTGCTCCCCACTATATATTTCCCTTCATCCCCACACTCGTTACCCAGTGACGCAGGGCATTTCTATCTGCATACGTTCCCAGATATTTCATCTACTGCGCCTCTAGATCTTCTGCTCCTGCTTTATCCCTGTGTATCTCTGCTGATCGCCTGGGCCTTGTCCCTGAGACTCGCCTCGACTTTATCCACACAAAGTCCTAATCTGAGTGCTTTCTGTTGTCCTCAGTAAAGCCTCTGTTTGGTGGAACTGATCCTACATCTGCCTCTGCATCCTAGACTCAGAATTACATTTATTAAATCTTTTTATTTTGTATTTTTAATATTTTCCATATTTCCATGGAAAATCAAAAGGGCCGACTATAATTGTTGTTTATTATAGTGTCAAGACTACAAGACTACAACTACTAATAATAATAAAAAATCTATATTTCCCCCATCATTCTGCACTCAATACTTCATAATGACAAACTGAAATAAGAATTTTAGAAATTCATGCAAATTTATTAAAAAGGAAAAACTAAAATTTCACATGGACACAAGTATTCAGACCCTTTGCTGTGACACTTGAAATTTAGCTCTGGGGACCTCCCATTTTCTCTTGATCACCTTGAGATGTTTCTACACCTTGACTGGAGTCCACCTGTGGTAAATGCAGTTGATTAGACATGATTTGGAAAGACACGCATCTGTCTATATAAGGTCTCACAGCTAACAATGCATATCAGAGCAAAAACCAAGCCAATGGCGAGTAAAGAAGTGCCTGCAGATCTCAGAGACAGGATTGTGTGGAAGATCTGGAGAAGGCTACAAAAGACTCTGCTGCACTGAAAGTTCCTAAGAGAACAGTGGCCTCCATAATTCTTAAATAATGGAAGTTTGGAACAATCAGGACTCCACCAAGGGGGAGAAGGGCCTTGGTAAAAGAGGTGACCAAGCACCCAATGGTGTCTCTGGATGAGCTCCAAAGATCCCGTGTGCAGATTGGATGAACTTCCAGAAGGTCAACCATCACTGCAGCACTCCACCAATCTGGGTTTTATGGCAGAGAGGATAGATAGAAGAATCTCCTCAGTAAAAGACACATGGAAGCTCATTTGGGGTTTGCAAAAAAGCATCTAAAGAACTCTTAGAGTGTGAGAAACAAGATTCTCTGGTCTGATGAAAACTAGATAACACACAAAACTTTACTGTTTACAACAAAACACTGTGCACAGTATCTAAACTACTGTGACCATGGTATCCATTTTTGTTGAACATCCTTACAACAGAACATTACAGAACATTAACAGAACATTAAATTTAGCAGAAATATGTCATACTTAAGTCTGCTTCCTGCAGTGATTTCATTTAGAACAACAAAACAGACTTTGACCCTGGGTGGTCAACATTTGCATAAGACTGTATGCATTATTTTATTCATTTAGTACACCCACCGGCCCCTTTCTAGACTGTGGTTGCCTGAAATGAATGGCCCTTCATTAGCGAGGAAATTTGGGATAGCGAAATTATGTACCTAAATAACTTTGATTATTTTATTACCTTTTCGGATATAGCATAGTTATGAGTGCAGTATGTTCATGTATCTACACATGGTGTAGAAATTATTCAGATTCAATATTACATTAGGGTATCCAGGGGGTTCTCGAAACTAACTAGTTAGAAAGGTTTTGCAAATCCATAGACGTTCAACTGTAGCTGCCTTATCTTTTGTAGGTGGAGTCACTGTATTGATGCGTTTTATATATATGGATTCATCTCTCTTGGGTAAGATCACTGCATTTTCCTCCAGCTCCTAGTCGTCAGCAGAAAACCAGGCATTAGTTGAGGGTAAAGGTCAGCATTATAAATGCGTAATTAAGGAGCCAGCCGCCCATGAGCCTTATAGGGAGGGAATGAACTGGGTGCAATATGATCTGCCTACAAATGGCCCAACAGCTGCCCCAAGAAAAACTTCTTTTATTCTTCGTCCATTCATTTTATATTTTGTATTCAAGCTATGCCGTTATGTGCTACTGACTGTGCAGTTATGGAGTGATTACAAGCAAGCCTGGCTGATCATTGCATTTATTTGTTGCGATATCCACACACACAAACACACACACATAGACTGGAATTTTACTGATGAGAGACATTTGAAAGGTAAGCTGTTTAGCTGAGTCCATTTGCAATAAGATATTTATGCCATTTTTAATAAGTCTGCACTATGCCAGTCCCTCACACACACAGAGTTTGTGGCTTTATGCAGGTGTTGACTTTCCTTAGACATAATGATTACTGTAGAGAATTAATTCCCCACATAATGCTAACCTTAGTAACCTAAAGCAAATATTTTGGCTCTTTGGGTTTTTCAAAAGAAAGTTGCAGTTTCTGTTAAAAAGCAGCTGTGCAACATGTCCCCACCATACTAATAATGGCATCCTAGAGGGGACATCTGGTCCCCATGCTGTACTATAAACACACATGCACACACTCATGGAAACTTGCAACAAACCCTAAAATAAATTAAGGCTGTACAATTAATTACATTTGGATTGCAATTGCAATTTTACCATCTACAAGTAAAAAAATACTGATACTGATGAACTTACTAATAAATGCACTGTATTTAATTTGAATTAGAATATTGTGTTAAATTGAGAAAACCCATTTCTGGCAAGCAGGTTGACAGCACCTTTAAAAAAAAATTATAACAAACGGGACTGGTAATTAAATCAGGTTATCAAGGCCTAGACAAACTGGATTCTTATTGATGCAGAAGCAGATGCTTATGAAGAAATTGTATTTGCAATGGAAATTTATTAAAACTGGATAAGGCAACTAAAAAGACCAAATCTTTTTAGCTTTGTACTGACTCGAAATAAATAAATAGTAAACTAAATCAATAAAGAGAACAGTCAAAAATCAATAAATCAATCAAAACAGCAGGTGGTTTATTGTGGCGAGTCAGCAGACAGGCACAACTGGCCATTGTCTTTATTCTTATGTATGTATTTACTCAATTTTAATGTATTTGTTCTTTCATTGTTGGTGAATTGGGGGTTTGGTAATTGGGCAGCGTGGTTGTGCAGTTGTTAGCACTGAGGCGTCACAGCTCCAGAGACCCAGGCTCTAGTCCTGACCCAGCTGCTGCCTGGGATTTGTGTTGCAATTTTTGCTATTTCTATTATTTCTATTTGTCCTTTATTTTTACATCTACAGTAGTTTATTCTTAGTGCAAATAAGTCTCCATGGGTCCTAAAAAGGGTGGTTTATAAGAGAGTGTTTTGCTTTTACTTTTCACTTTCAATCCATTACTCTCTAAATTATATGAGATTTCTTAAGATTATTATAAAATGAGCTTTGTGTTAATGATTTTGGCCAACTAGGTTTCTGTAAGTGTTTTAAACATGAACTTACTTATCATTACTTATCATAGGCTCTGATATGATACAGTATAGACCATGCTACCAAACACTCCTCAGTTGAAGTTACATTTAACTTATGATGGATGTGTTGGAACATATCCCCATTGTAAATCAGGATTTTCTGTGGGTCTGGAACGGATTAATTCAATTTACATTATTCCTTATGGGACAAATTTGCTCAGTACTCGTCATTTTTGGTAGTCGACAAGCCTCAAGCTGCTTCCGTCATCAGCTCCAGCCCCATCATACCTGGGCCACTTAATGCCGATGTGCATACTTCACATTTTATTCGAACTTTGACTCCATGACTTTAGTTTCGCTCTTAGATTTATCATCTCTTAGATTTATCATCTACGCCGCCCAAGGAGGTTGGGTCCCTTTTTGAGTCTTGGTCCTCCCAAGGTTTCTTCCTATAACACTCGGGGAGTTTTTCCTTGCCACTGTCGCCCTAGGCTTGCTCAATTTGGGATTGGACGTAGTTATTAGGAGATAATCTAAACTTGTAAAGTTGCTTTGAGACAATGCTCCATTGTACAAAGCGCTATATAAATAGATCTGACTTGACTTGACTTGGCCTTCTGGAATGAATGAACGATCAGAACCGAGGTACCACTGTATACAGAAACTAGGTTTGGAATGCCCTATATGAAATAGTGGAAATAAGAAAAACTTGTTGAAACAAGGTACTTTCGAATAATGAGGTACAGATATGTAACAAACATCCAATCAACGTCAATTCAGTTTCACAATGAGGTCTTAAATTATAGTAAATTATAAAAAGAAACAAAAATCTGTCTTTTAATTCTGGAAGTTGTGGCCATCAACAGCTGGTCTCCAAAACTGATCAACGCTGATGATCTACGAGCAGAGGTGGGAGTTAAGCAATAGAAGTCTGTCATTCATGTGTGTGCATGAGTAAGTACATAATTGGTCATGTGATCGCTTGCTCATTAGGTCGTTACCATTGTTTGTGTGTATGACTTTTCACTACTTATTTGTAAATGATATTCGTAAGTGTATGTACCTGTCCTATTGCAAGTAGTACTCCATTGTTTGTCCCCCACTACCTGTATATTCTCTCTAACCTGCAACTACATAAACTGGTTCACATTCACTTGATGAGTCTCTCTTTCATCTGGCTGATGTTCTGTCAAACAAAAGTATCAGTCGTTTCAAACACTCATCAATAACACATGCAGTATCTCTGACACATTTATGCATCATTTGTGAAAATACCCTTTATGTTTACATGACAGTAGCATAAAAACACTGTGTTACCATGGTAATGTCTAGTCAATGTCCATTTCGGTCAACTTCAACTTTGACAAAACATAATGAGGTTGTTGAAGGGTGCATACTTGTATAACTGTACTTTAAATAAAATAATGACAAGTCTATGCAACTGGCTACTTAATATGCAGTTAAGTGTTTGGTAGGCTGCCAATGTGTGAACAGGAATCAAGTGCTATTGCTAATCTGGCAACAAAATTATTTTGATGTTCTGAACGTGCTATGGCTACCAAAAACAAAGTGCTGCCATTTCTACCATCTTATTTGTGTGTGTTGTCATTTAAGCATATTACATGTTGTAAATCACCTACAGGATGCCCACTAACTAAACTCACACACTATCAGATTGCACACACAAGTAAACCAGGGCCTCGGAGGGTAAACAGCCACCTTGGAATCAACTGATGGATATTAAATTTTCTGTTTGCTGTAATGTTTCTGAACAACACCGCATCACATGCCGTAAAGCGCCACAGCAGGCGAGCATCTTCAGCAATATAAACAAGCCTCGGACCTCAGCAGACACAGATTTACCTGATTTAATCTCCGACATGGTATGAAAGACCTAAACAAATAAACAGAGCCAGCTGATCTGCACCCCCTCTAATCTCTGCCACTCAACTGGTTGCCAGGGAAACAGGCCTGGGCCCACCTGGGAACCATTGGACAAGTGAATGATTTGGAGGGACCGAGTGAGGAGTGTGTGGAATGGAGTGTGGAGATGAAGGTAGTGAAGGGAGGCTTGTGGGTGCATGCATGTGCGTGGTCTGAACCTGGAAGCAGTTCAGTGACTGACTCAATTCTCTGTTTAGAATCAACATTTCAGAACAAGGCCCACACAAATGACCTTTAGCACGCCACAACCACATTTCCAGTTCCTCAATCTCTTCAGCCAGGGCTTATGAATAAAATGGTGCTCATACATGCAATACATCTACCTAAAACTATTGGATTTCAGTAATACTACTGGCGCTCCTCAGGTCACGATGGCTCAGTTTGCGATATTTCGACTTTATGATGGGAATCCACTTTAGGATGGGAAGACCACTTTAGAATAATCAAGTAACCTAAAGCACGTCTTTGGACTGTGAGAGGAAAGTGGAATACCCGGAGTAAACCCACAAAGACATGGGGAGGACATGCACACTACACGCAGAGAGCACCCAGACCACTCCACCTGGGATCGAACCCAGGACCTTCTCGCTGTGAGTTGACAGGGCTACCCACTGAGCCAACTTGCCACCCTTGTTTTTGTTTTTCCACTTTGAAAATGTCAATAAATTTGATGAGCTATATGAGCCTTTATTATAAAATAAGCTTTGTGTGAAAGGTTTTGCCCAACTGTAGGTTAACGTAAGTGTTTTAAGCATGTTTATATCGAGGGGTGCGCCATTTAACATCTGCTCAAGATCTGTTCGCTTTAGCAGTCAAGGTAGTAAGAATTATAATACAAAATAAAAATCTGTCTTAAATCAATCTTACTCATGCCTGAATGACAGAAAACTAGTTTGAAAAAATCAAATTTGAACTGAAATTGATGATGTCACCACAGTGCACTCAGTTGCCTGTGGTACAGCCACAAAAATCAGCAGACTTGGTCCTGGGTACTGGTAGATCAAAGACCCCAAACATGGTCCCAGCCCACCCAAAAGTGGGTACAACATTCCAGGGGACATGTCCTGATAAAACCCAATACCATGGGAGCCCCAAAATACCAGACAGGGCACAGAGGTCCCTGGCAGGCCACTGACTATAATTCAGTCAGTTGTCAACCAAAAGCCCCAAAAATCATCACACTCAGTCCTGCATACACCAAGACCCGTGATGTGATGCCCTTGGGGCCCCAGAGGTCCCTGGCAGAGTACACATTCTTTCTACATGCCGCATTTCAAGCAGTGTTGTAGTTCCTGACAATACTCCTGCAGGACGGTTTCAGTACCTAGCGGTTCTGAAGGCCATAGGAGGTCCTACACACTACTAGATGGGTATATCTAATAAAGTGGACATTCAGCGTAATTAAAAACTGTGTTCTATACATGAAAATAGCCAACCTGACATAGAAGCTGAAGCAAATTGGCTGACATCACCTCACATTTAAACATAACGGCATGTCAAGTGGAAATTAAATAAGCAAATGTTAGTCAAGGATGTGCTGACGTTATCAGAGGACAAACAACAACCTATTTCATGCTCACTTGTGTTCTCCGTCAAGTACCAGAGGAGTCGAGTACTACAGTTATTGGAATGACAGACATGTACAGCCCCGGTTTATACGTGCAACTAAAATTGTTTTAGCTCAATCAGACCCCTCGGCATCCAAAAAAAAAGGCATGAAGGAGGACCTTGACTCACAACTACACACATGCACATTTGAGTTCTATTAGTTTGTCTGCCAGTTATCAGTCCTTTAATGTCAGATTTCAAAGCAACATGGAGCATCCAACAAACGCCAATAGCCAAAACCTTGAAATCAGTAAAAATATCAAAAGTCATGTCAGTAAAACCAAAGAAAACTCAGAGAGCAGTGGTCTTAGGCTGTAGCTCACTGAAAAAGAATGATGTCTCCAAAATCCAGCCACGAAACTAAGCACAGAACTGAATGAGCACCTCAATCACCCAGTCTGAACAAAAACTGTACTGACAATGTGTGTCCTTAAATAGTTCTTCCAGCGAGCAGCAATTACGATTGAGCTGCCTTATGTGGCCATCAGTGCAGCAATTACGAGGTGCCCTATGTGCCTCTCAGTCCCTGCCTAACGGGGTTCAAAGTCCATCCTGAACTGCACATAACTGCAGCAGTGCATGAGCCGAATGTTAAAAAAGGTATGAAGTAGTGACGTTATTGAATATAATGTTAGAAATATATGAAATGAGGCGACAGAGAAGCTTCGCGCTTAAGGAAAACATTTACATTTACAGCATTCAGCAGATGCCCTTATCCAGAGCGACTTACAATTGGTACAGTCTTACAATCCAAGCAATTGTGGGTTAAGGGCCTTGCTCAAGGACCCAACAGTGGCAGCTTGGAAGAGGTGGGATTTGAACCCTGGACCTTCTGATCCATAGTCCAGTACCTTACCCGCTAGGCTACCACAGTTAAGGATTGCCAGTCACAGCCAATCACATAGTATCAACTCTGCATTTACGTATGTAGACATGGCCAAGGCAACCTGCTAAAGGTCAAACTGAGCATCAGAATGGGGAAGAAAGGTGATTTCATTGACTTTGAATCTGGCATAGCTGATGTTTTTTCTGTGTATTTCAGAAACTGCTGAGCTACTGGGATTTCCCTGCACGGCCTCCTCTAGGGTTTACAGAGAATGGTCCGAAAAACAGAAAATATCCAGTGAGCGGCAGTTCTCTGAGCAAAATATATGGCAGCCAGCATGTCAACTGAACTTTTCAGTGACTTTTAACCAACTTGTGGCATTGATAGATCTGAAAAACGAAAACTTTGGCATGTGAAGTATAAGCGATGTGGTTAAAATTCATACATGTATGTACCTTTAGCAGACGCACTTATCCAAAGCGACTTACATGATACAATCTTACAATCCAAGCAATTGTAGGATAAGGGCCTTGCTCAAGGGCAAAACAGTAGCAGCTTAACAGAGGCAGGATCTGAACCCTGGACCTTCTGGGCCCCAGTGGTGAAATTAAATAAAGATAAAAATGAAGTGAAGCTTATGGGAGGTTTAAATAAGGCATCTTAATTATGTGCTGTGTAGTTGAACAGTGTTAGAATAAGCCTACAGGCTTAGTTCACCGCAACGCCAATGCTTAAAAAAGAAAAACAAAGATAAACAATTAGAGTTACACCTGTGTCAAGCTAGATCACGGTTAACAATGAGAAACCCCACATACCAGGAAAGCACGTTAATTAGCTGCTAATTAACACATTAGCTGTGTTTTAGTTTGTTTATTTAGACCTACAAATGGAGGACAAAAGTTAGTCCAAGAAATTAGACAAAAGATAAAAAACATGAGCCTACACTGTGCTTAATATAACAAGAAAATTTAAAGTCAAATCATTTGAGTCGACACCCCAAACACATAAATATCAACAGGAACTGACATCACAGGAACATCCAGTATATTTCACCCCAAACTAAATTAACAAATTGGCCGTAAAAAAATGATTAAAGAAAAAAAGACATTTTCTAAGAATGTTATAGGCTAAATTCTAGACTCCTCCTTCACCACATGCTACACTGAACACTGCATACTTTTATACATAATACTTAATCCTTTATCATTTCCCTTTAAGCCTGGCGTCTCTCAAGGTCTCATTCTTATGCATTTCAGGGAGTCCTTCCTTGTCACTGTCACCTTTGGCAGCTCAGCTTGTTGAGGAACTGCGCGCTGAATCTTGATAAACTTGTACAATGGCATCAAAGGTATTCACATTCATATTTGAAGGTCTGTAATCTCACCTACGTGATCTAGTCAGGGCTTTTTGTCCAGTGATATAGCAAAAATGGCATCATTCTAAGAAACATGACTATCTTCTTTCAAGAATAATGCCTTCAACGTTCAAGCAGGAGAAACTGAAATATAGAGCAAAATGGCACTTTTGGCTAGTTTTGGCCGAAACAGAAAAAGGATAGAAATATAGAGATGACGCTGACAGTGAACAAACAGAGCTTAGGAGAAAGGCTTAAGCACGGAAAAACACACAAACTCTGAAAGCGTGTAGCTGTAGACCACTTAAGACAAGGGGTTTAAATAGCATTGGAAGTGATAGGACACGCTAGATGGGTTAGAGAAATAAACAGCATGCTGGCGACGATACAGGTTGGATCAGGGGCGTGTGAGAGCATTATAAAGAGTGGGATAGAATCTGAAGCACTGGAAATGGAGATGGCAGGTGTGACCAGTAAATAAACCTAAAATGAAGTGTCCTAATCTAAGACGTTAAAGGTTTAAGAGTAATAAGCTTGTTTCCTTCAGAAGTGTTGATTTTGAGCATCATTGTGGGCATTTCATGCATCATGCATCTCCAGAGGTATGGAGTTTATACACACATACGCACAGTCACCGACCACTCTGTTAGATACACCTAGTTCTAGTACAGGATGGGACTCCCTTTTGCCTTCAGAACTGCTTTAATTATTTGTGACATAGATTCAACAAGGTGCTGGAAATATTCCTCAGAGATTCACATCACATAGTTACAGCAGAGTTGTTGGCTGCACATCCATGATGCAACTCGTGTTACATGCTACATCCCAAAGATCCTCACTTGGATTGAGATCTCATGTTGTTTTTGCCAAATTCCAAATTCTCACAGAAATCAAGACTCATCAGATCAAGCAATCTTCTGTTGGCCAATATTGGTGAGCCCATGCAAACTGTAGTCTCAGTTGCCTGTTCTTAGCTGACATGAATGGCACCTGGTGTGGTCTTCTTCTGCAGTAGACCATCTGCTTCAAGGTTTGATGTGCACCCAAATATGCTCATTTGCATATCTTGGCTGTAACAAGTGGTTATGTGAGTTTACTGTTGCCTTTCCATCGATCTGGGTTGAGATTCCTCAAGACGATTACACTTAGCAATTTACGAACAACTTTAAGAATGACATGCCTTTAAGAACGCCATTTTTGTGAGGGTTTCCCAAAAGCTTTTTTAGTCTCCAAAGTTACAAACGTACTATACGTACTTTAAGTACTGTTGAAAATCGAACTACCAATTTACATACATTTTCTCATTATTACACCACAAAAGTATAATTAGCAAAATAGTTATTATAAAACCTAATATCTAATAAGTATTGGAATTACTAGTATAAAAAATTAGTTTATTTAATCTGAATGAAATGATTTTAAACCTTGAATTAAATGAAACTATACATTTAGGCTTAGAAATGAGCCAAGGACCTTCATAGTGGGAGTCTGTAATGTTGCCAAACTTACAGCCAAAGTTAATTTAATACTATAAGCATAGGCTGCTAATCACATAAACTAGTAGATATGAATTTTGTTGGCATTGAATGTAGTGTACCCAATGCAAAAAGGTTCTCAAAAAACAAACTTCAATGTTAATGTGTTTATGGGTGAGTCTTCAATTAGGGGAACTTACCAAAACCTGTGCACCCAAATCATTATGATTTCCATTTTATTGAATGTTTTAAATGATAATTTGATAAATGATATTTTCCCTTGTCCCCAACCCAGACTTTAAAACCTCTTTACTTAAATACAATTATTAAAAGTGATCAATTCATTAAACAATCACAGTGTGTGTTTTATAATAACTGAAGATACTTTTGTTCATATCTATTTTCTGAACAATATATTATTGTCCCCAACATCACCATCATTACCGCCACAGCCTATGAATCTGCAGCCAGTTATTTGACGATAACACTTTTTTATGTCGCAACTATGGAAACAAAGACTGACGGGGAGCACGTATCAGCCATGATGTGACATTTTGATGTCTGGATAATTTAATCATGTGTTATTCCTGATTACAGAGTATGTTTATTCAGCATCATTACCATTTACACCATTATGGCAGTATTTTACAAACACAAAACAATGAAATGTTCACATATTTATATTTAAGTGCATAGTAAACTATGTTGACTAGCATTAGCAATTCTATGGCCTAGCATCTTTTGAAAAACTGAAAAGTGTCATTACGGCAACACATCACTACCAACACAACTTGTTGTTTTGCTATGCCACTTGACAAATACATATAAAATATTTAAATTCTGTAAAAGCTACGCTAAGGTGTAGCCACCATTAAGTTTAACTTTAAAAAATGTAAATGTTATCTTGATATAATTAAAACAAAATTATTACTAATAATAATCTTCTGGATGGTTCTGAATAATGCTGTATCATACAACTTGAAGTCTGATATTTCAAACATATGCAAATATAATAAATACAAATCAAAACTGATGGGAAAACTGGACATAAACGCATCATAAACTATAGCTTTTTCCATAACTTATATTAATTGTATATACTGTAAAAAAAGTAATAAAACACTACTGTTAAAATAACTATATCTGGAAGAACCGTGCAATACTGATATAGACGTGTATATATTTTGTGTTTAAAGTGCATTTTTGTAAGAACTGTGAAGGTCTACACACCTAAGATTTTCACTCACCTGCACACCTGTGTAAATGTAATGTGACAACAAACGTGATTGATCTTAAGTATAACCCTCTATTGTATAATCTACCAATCAGATAAAGGGGAAATTTTGTAACATAAGCTTCCTTTCAAGACTTTTCAATGTAATTGCATGTATCAACCCACATAAAGGGAGGTAATAATTGACCCCTACATTGGCTAGTGTCACCTTGATTGATAGGTGAATTCCAGCCATCCCTCCTTCCTACAGTGTTGTATGCTCTCGTACCTCATTGTGGCATATGTGCCTTTTTCAACACTCAAACGCTCTAGAAACACTTTTTAAAGTCTAAAACTTTTTAGTCACAATGGGTGGGTGGCATGGTTTCACAGTAGTTAGTGCTGATGCCTCACAACTCCAGACACCTAGGTTTGCGATTTGCATGTTCTACCCATGTCTGAGTGGATTAGAATTAGATTAAACGAATATTCTACAGTGAATGAGTGTGAGGGAGAATCATAATAGGTGATGAATTAATGGGAAATGTGTTGTGGGTTCTCTGTGTTGCTATGGAAGGAGTGTGAAGACATAAGGAAGTGGCACATAAGGAAACCCTGTACTGCCTGCACCAGTGCTGTGCTAATGAATGTTATGTTTGAAGCTGTGAAAATTTGTGGTCGTTTTATGTCACAGGAAAAATGAAAAAGTGACTGATTAAATATAGACTCTACCCCTCACACAAATCAGAAGCCGTGATATTGAAAGTGCATTTATGACTGTATCTAAGACTGCATAAAAGTGTGTTGTAAATCATGGTCGGGGGTCATTGTTCATGGTCTGTGAGGCTGTGTGAGGAACTGGGATCATACAGAGAGCTGCAATTAGTAATGAAGTATCTGAAATAGGATTGGATGTTAACAATAAATTTCTTGTTGTGCTTAAAATGAAGCAGTGGTTAAAGCAGTTGTGGGCCACGGGGTCCATTGGGCAGAAGTTTATATACATATATATATATATATATATATATATATATATATACATACATACACACACACATATACACATACACAGTAGGGCAAAAAAGTATTTAGTCAGCCACTGATTGTGCAAGTTCTCCTACTTAGAAAGATGAGAGAGATCTGTAATTTTCATCATAGGTACACTTCAACTATGAGAGAAAAATCACATTGTAGGATTTTTTAAGAATTTAATTGTAAATTATGGTGGAAAATAAGTATTTGGTCAATAAATTTGGTTCATCTCAATACTTTGTAACATAACCTTTGTTAGCAATGACAGAGGTCAAACGTTTCCTGTAAATCTTCACCAGGTTTGCACACACTGTAGCTGGTATTTTGGCCCATTCCTCCATGCAGATCTCCTCTAGAGCAGTGATGTTTTGGGGCAACAAGGACTTTCAACTCCCTCCACACATTTTCTATGGGGTTGAGGTCTAGAGACTGGCTAGGCCGCTCCAGGACCTTGAAATGCTTTTTACGGAGCCACTCCTTCATTTCCCGAGCGGTGTGTTCGGGATCATTGTCATGCTGAAAGATCCAGCCACGTTCCATCTTGAATGCTCTCACTGATGTTAGGAGGTTTTGGCTTAAAATCTCACGATACATGGCTCCGTTCATTCTTCACTTAACACGGATCAGTCGTCCTGTTCCCTTTGCAGAAAAACAGCCCATAGCATGATGTTTCCACCCCCATGCTTCACAGTAGGTATGGTGTTCCTGGCATGCGAATCAGAATCATTTTTCCTCCAGTTGAGTTTTTACCAAAAAGTTCTATTTTGGTTTCATCTGACCACATGATATTCTCCCAGTCCTCTTCTGGATCATTCATATGCTATCCATAAGCAAGAGGACACGCCTGGCACTGCAGGATCCGAGTCCCTCTCGGCGTAGTGTGTTACTGATGCTAGCCTTGTTACGTTGGTCCCAGCTCTCTGCAGGTCATTCATCAGGTCCGTCCGTGTAGTTATGGGATTTTTGCTCACCGTTCACATGATCATTTTGACCCAATGGGATGAGATCTTGCGTGGGGCACCAGATCGAGGGAGATTATTAATGGTCTTGTATGTCTTCCATTTTCTTACAATTGCTCCCAAAGTTGATTTATTCACAACAACCTGCTTGCCTATTGTAGATTCACTCTTCCCAGCCTGGTGCAGATCTACAATTTTCTTCCTGGTGTCCTTTGACAGCTCTTTGGTCTTGGTCATGGTTAGAGGCTGTGGACAGGTGTCTTTTATACAGATAACGAGGTCAAACAGGTGCCATTAATACAGGTAATGAGTGGAGGACAGAAGAGCTTCTTAAAGAAGAAGTTACAGATCTGTGAGAGCCAGAAATCTTGCTTGTTTGTGGGTGACCAAATACTTATTTTCCACCATGATTTACAATTAAATTCTTTAAAAATCCTACAATGTGATTTCCTGGATTTTCTTTTCTCATTTTGTATCTCCCAGTCGAAGTGTATCTATGATGAAAATTACAGACCTCCCTCATCTTTCTAAAAGGGAGAACTTCCACAATCAGTGGCTGACTAAATACTTTTTTGCCCCACTGTGTATATATATATATATACATATACACACACACACACACACACACACACA
The DNA here is from genome assembly GCA_025084515.1 of Ancistrus triradiatus. Taxonomy (NCBI): domain Eukaryota; kingdom Metazoa; phylum Chordata; class Actinopteri; order Siluriformes; family Loricariidae; genus Ancistrus; species Ancistrus triradiatus. The sequence goes on from JAJAGP010001151.1 coordinate 195,723, forward strand.
CACATATACACACACATACATACACACATACTGTAGTCCATCTGTTTCACTACATACTTCGTTATTTCTCTCTACTCTGTTCTCTAATGGTCAAAACACCCCACCCAGGGGACCATCACAGATCAGGTACTACTTGGTTGGTGAATCATTCTAAACACTTCAGTGACATGGCGGTGGTGTTTTAGTGTGTGCTGGTATGTTTTGATCAGACACAGCAGTGCTGCTGGAGTTTAAATCACCTCAGTGCCACTGCTGGACTCAAAACAGTCTATCTACCAAAAATGTCCTGTAGGCAGCATCCCAATATTAGGATCGGTTATCGGACCCGATATTAACAAAATTAGCTGATCCATGGGACTGATCAGGTCCTACACCATACATCAGTTACACCATCAAGTTTGATGGCAACGAGCAAAACAAATGTTGCAAGGAGTGGTGGTGGCACTGTAATATACAACAAATAATATTACTGATTAATGATAGACATATTAATAAATTAATAATATATAAATATAGTTTAAGGTGTTTGACTTCTTTTTCTGTTTTGAATTTGAATGCTGTGCCACAGTCCTGCACGATTTTTATTATTTTAGTGACAAATACAGAGCAATTTAGTACCTTTATATCTGTGTGTTAATTTGTTATATTTTGTTTTACAAAGTTAGTAAAGTAATGCTTAGTCAATCCTGATGCCTTAAGTCTCTCCCACATGGTGAGGTATATGGTTTATTAATCGGGTATTGACCGATATGCACTGTTTAAGTATCAGAACTGAAAAAGTCGGATTGGTGCAACCCTAGTCCTGTGTGCACTGACGAAGGATTAGAGGATGACTAACCCAAACTGTGCAACATCAGATGAGCTACTGTCTCTGACTTCTACAAGGTGCTGCAATATGGTAGATGTGTCTAATTGAGCGCACAGTGAGTGAACACAGTGTTTAAAACCTCCTGCTGCGTTTGATTCACCTATACCAGCACAACACACAAACACCACCACCACCACCATATCAGTGTCAGTGCAGTGCTGAGAATGATCCACCACCCATAGAAAACCTGATCTGTGGTGCCTTACCATTGGAGAACAGAGTAAAAGGGACTAACAAATGATCCACTTGTGTGTAGAGTGACAAGTCGCATTGACTAAACACAGCAATTTCAAAGGTTAAAAAAAAGAAGAAGAAGAAAAAAAAAACCACCACCAATCGATTGACCCTCTGCTTGAGCTCAAACCCTGAACAGAGTCTTAATTGCTGCAATTCTCTTTCCTGTCTGTTACGGAATCCCGTTCAGCGTATTGGGAAGAGAATGAGGGTCGATCGATCCTACCCTTTGATGAATGGCATCACACTGCTAGGCAGAGATTTTCTCAAGTCATCAGCACCAAGGTAAAGGCTGATTTATAACAATTAGCCTTAAGACCTGCTACGCTTGTGCTGTGCATTTAGTAGTCATAACTTTACAGCGTTTTGCCTAAACCCGTGCTGCCCATCCAGCTTGGACAGCAGCACCGACCTGCACCTAAGGAGAGATGTCTACTCGGGGAAAGCATAGATGGCAGCCAGGAAAGGCAACATGGGCTTTTCTTGGATGAGCTTCTGAGAGTGTGGGCAGTCAGTATGTTTGGCTAATGTGACAGGCTTGTCATCTGAATCCAGTCGGGCTTAAGACACGTGATCAGCATCCTCTGCTGTTCCGGGAGCTGCGGTGATTAGCTGGAACATTTCATCCAGGAATATAAATGGCAGATCGTGTGAGCTGCCAATGTCCCTACTGATGACTTCTCAACAGGACGTCAGGCCACTCGAGGATGTGCATCTTTTGTGTTCTTCCTGCTTATCAACTCTTAATGGTAGTCATTTGCATGAACTAATAAGCATCATAAATCCTACTCCGTCTCTGTATTTTCTTCCTTTACTTCAATTTAGCTCTTCACTCTTAGACTGATGGTTCTTGGCACACAAATGAGACGTGAAGCTTCCTCAAGGAACACACACACACACATACACACTGACGCTGGTGTATCTATGGGTTATATTTTCTCTCTGGCACACACAGCAGGCTGGGGCAGGTGTGGGATCAACGCTGGAGCACAGAAAGCAAAATGCTCTGATCTTCATCTCCGTAAATCCCCCTCCTGCTGCACTCAGCATCAGCAAAAAAAAAAAAGCTCAGCGACTGGGCAGAGGAAGTCTCTGCTGGATCTACGAATCTTTGCACTTGGCACTCCTAAATCAGCGCGAGAAGCTGAAAATGGCACACTGCTCACATTTCATCTCTCTCAGCCACCTCTATCTGTCCTACAGCCAGTCTGTACCTCAACTGAATGCTCAAACATCCCTCACTGCATTAAGGTATTTAGACATACGCTCTCTGTTGCTGTGACAACTCATGGTGGTTCACAGGGTCCATTTTGCAACTATATACAGTACTGTGCGAAAGTCTTAGGCATTCTATATTTTCAGAATGCTTATTCGTTATTTAAGTTTTAAACACACCACCACCACATCAGTGTCACTGCAGGGCTGATAATTATCCAAATGGTACCTGACCTTTGGTGGTCCTGGCCATTAGAGAACAGAGTAAATGGGACTAACAAAGTTTGTAGAGCAACAGATGGACTAGAAGCTGTAATTGTAGAACTACAAAGTGCAGTGGCCACTAAAACTTAAAGATTAAGCAGAATATAAACTGAAGAAATCTTCACTAAGAAGTGACAGGCTTGAAAATGACATTAACTGTCTTGGTAATATCTACACTGATATTTTCCTAATCTGGCAGTTGTAAATCAATTTACACCAATCACACTTGAGTACCCAACAGTGGCAGCTTGGCAGAGGTGGGATTTACATTTACCTTACCTGGTAAGCCACAACATATAGCATTAATAGACTGATGCTCTGGGCCAGGGGTGATCTAACTTTTTTCGGATTTGACCATAACAAAATAACTAAGGGTCAAATGATAATTTATATAATTATTCAAAATATGAAAAAACACAAACATACAGAGCAACTGCTGAATTTCAATTTGGTGCAATAACTGCAGCAGGGTATCAAACGAGTGAAAAATGCCACAAATTACTGCAGATTATGTAGGCTTAACATTTTTAAGACCATCCCTTACACTTGAGCAATAGCAGAACTGGATTTGATTTCCATATTGCACATTGTTAGTAATAACACCGTATTTTTCGGACCATAAAGCGCACCTGGTTATAAGGCGCGATATCAACGATCGACTGCTAACGGATCTATTTTCATACATAAAGCGCACCGGGTTATAAGGTGCATGAAATGAAACAAAACTCTTAAGTTCCGTCGGAAAAGCTACAGGTTTGGGATTTAACCTGGCCGCAGGGCGTCTTCTTGCTTCCTCCACTTCCCGATCATGATTCGTAATTGTTGAATTCTCTCGCAGAGCTCTTGTCATGTGTTACTGCGTGACTGATAGCGTTTGTGTTTGAAATCGATTCGAAAATGAATGATCAATGAATGCCAACATACCCTAAGGCTGAAGGACATACCGTATTACTCCGCTATGCTGCGCACTACGGTGGCCGTAAGCATTCGTAACTTAAAGGCAGTGCTAAACATTTGGACAGATTTAGGAGAGCCGTGTACCCATCTACAATCGGTTCTAGGTCAGAAAGCACAACCAGAATTAATTCATACATTAGACGCACCGCATTCAAAGGCGCACTGTCGATTTTTGAGAAAATTAAAGGATTTTAAGTGCGCCTTATGGTCCGAAAAATACGGTAATTGTTTTTTTTGTTTTTGTTTGTTCATTTGTTTCCACATTTTATTCCTGCTTCGTCTGGTTAGAGATGCATGAAGGTCTGGTGCCTATCCCAGAGAAAGCAGAGTATAGACCCACGGATGCCAGTCCCTAACATTGGTAAAGATCTTATTACTTAACTGTTCTAGTTTTTTTTATTATTACTTCTTCATCTTCTTTACTTTTATTTGTTTCCACATTTTATCCCTGCTTGCACTGGTCAGGGTCACATGAAGGACTGGTGTCTATCCCAGAGAATGCAGGATACAGGCGCAAGGGATGCCAGTCCATCGCAGGATGTAATCTTCTTTATCTAATTTTAAATAATATAGCACAAAACTGCATTGGACTATTTAAGAATTGAACATGCCTTTTAACAGTGGCTGGAGCTATTTACAGTACTGTGCAAAAATCTTAGATATACAGTACCATTGTTTTGGCAATGGTATAAGGACCATATATAATTATTTCTCATTGTCTTTATTAGAATACGACCAGAACACAGGAAATTTGTAAACAGTGGCAAATATTTAGTGTGACCTCCCTTTACACTTGAGCAATAGCAGCATTGGATGTTCTTACTTATCTGCTCTACATGGTATTTCATTTGTTATTATTGTCCCTTCATTTCTCAGTCTCTTTTTTAGAATACAATCAGAAAACACAAGAACTCTGTATGAAGTATTAAAAGAGCCGGGGGGAAAAATCATATAAGCTTCTATAGGCTACAGTGGCATGTATTCCTTCCCTTACTCTTCATCAATAGAAGCACCTGTTAGCTTCATCGGGATGCCAAGTTGACCCTATGCTTCCGTCATCAGCTCCAGCCCCATCATAGATGGGCCACTTAATGCCGATGTGCATACATCACATTTTATTCGAACTTTGACTCCATGACTTTAGTTTCGCTCTTAGATTCATCATCTATGCCGCCCAAGGAGGTTGGGTCCCTTTTTGAGTCTTGGTCCTCCCAAGGTTTCTTCCTATAACACTCGGGGAGTTTTTCCTTGCCACTGTCGCCCTAAGCTTGCTCAATTTGGGATTGGACGTAGTTATTAGGAGATAATCTAAACTTGTAAAGTTGCTTTGAGACAATGCTCCATTGTAAAAAACGCTATATAAATAGATCTGACTTGACTTGACTTATAGTCAGAAGAATCTTGATCAGGAATGGTCTTTTTGGAAGGGAAGCAGCCAAGAAACCACTTTTTATGCTAAAGGTGACAAAGACTGGAATGAAGATCAGTGGAAAAGAGTATTATGGAGTGGCAAATCCAATTGACAATGTGTTAAAAATGGTCATTAAACCATTGCTAAAACAACAATGATTGGTGTCCTAAGACTTTTGCACAGTACTGTATCTCCCTAGCATAAATGATGAGTGGGCTTGGAGTATGTGAAGTAAGGCACACTCTGAAGTGTGTGCATTTCTTTCTTGTACCCACTCAGTCCAGTGTGCTCCAGATGGCACATCTTGTATGGCGACACAGCACCGGACTTATCCATGCACAGTGTGCTAATCCTCCCAAAACAGAGATCGGGAGGTAAGACAAAAGCCTGCAGGGTGGGTGAGACTAAGCCACCATAGAGAACAGCTAATCCTGATGTGTGATACAGAGCTGAGAGACAATGGTAACATCCGCATCTAATAAGAAGACAAAAGGGCCAATTTCCACACTTAGTGTGAGAGCTTTCACAAAAGGCAGACACGCACAAAAGCTTAATATTAATAAAGGCAGCGGGGAAAGAGCCAAAAAATCAGTACTAGCAGGCTCTTGCAGCATTTCACTCTCAGAACGATTGCTTTCTCCTACTTTGGCATCACGTATGGCGATTAAAAGACACAATGTCGAGTGAGACATGGATCGAGCTAATGAGTGGAGGCCTTTCAGTCTATTTGCAGCAAGCTGGGATTGAGGGGGAGAATGACAGTGCTCCATTACCGAGGCTAATGACTGTGTTGGGAGAATCAGCTCTCTGCACAATCCACTGTCAATCCAGCATCCCACACTGGCACAGCGTTAGGAGAGACCTGCCAGTGTCGACACAGAGGCTATGTACCCTTCTTACTCTGTACACACACAACACGCACCTCGCCACTTATCCAATAATACAAGCCAAACAAAGCTCAATCCACCCTAGCAGCAGGAGGGAAAGGCAACATGTGGAAGACAATGACAAGCTGTGTTTAGCAGCACCTACACTGTCCTATATCTGAAGAACTGCAAAACATGTGATGCCACCTTATATTTACAGTACTGCACAAAACTCTTAGGCCACCAATAGATTTGTTATTTTAGCAATGGTATCATGACTGTTCCTGCTCTCGTGGAAGGCGGACGCACTGTTCTTATCTCTCCTGTTTGGCTTCTTTGTATCTGTCTCGTCTACTCTACTCTACTCCTTAGCACTGCTCCTCAAGAACAAATTATGGAATTGGTTAAATGGTCTCTGAACGCTATTGACACCATCTTCTCATCGAGAAGCTCGGGTTCGGGGGAACCCACATGCCCCGACGGAACACAGATGGCAGGATACGCGATGGACCCGTGGGGGAAGTGGGGAGTCGTGTGTCTGGCACCTCTTTCGTTGGAGGACATCGAGGATGTTTATTCATTCGGAACTTTGATTGTGGGGTTTCTGCTGATTGGATTAGGCGTTACCCTGCTGTATCGGAAAATTAAAAGAGTTGGGTCAGTTGTCAAAGGTCCCCAGAAACTGCCCAATTTGATTGAAATGGTGGGTAGAGCCGTTGGAACTCAGACTGCGCATATTAATCGCACTCTGGAATCCATCACGGAGAAACTAACGACTTTGCAAAATGAGGTAAATCATCAGAGATACATTGGTTTTGAGTATTAAAAATTTGAGCTCAGTCAAAACAAGTGATTTCTACTCTCTGCATCCCTGTTATCAGCAACAGCCTCGCTGATAAGAAATTCCTCCAGAGATCTGCTGCTAAGTACCTAAGACTGGTTTCTTGGCTGTTACCTCTCCAAAAATGGGTCAACTTGGCATCCCGATGAAGCAGTCAGATGATGCTATTGCTCAAGTATAAAGGGAGGTCACACTAAATACTTGCCACTGTAGCCTACAGAAGATGCTTTTTAATACTGTTCTGTATTTTCTGGTTGTATTCTTATAAAGAGACTGAAAAATAATTATATATGGTCATTACATCATTGCTACAACAATGGTACTGTAGATCTAATCACATGGTGGCCTAAGACTTTTGCAGGTGGACAAACAAGGTAGGTGTTTTAAAAGAGAGTACACAATGAGTGGGCAGTGTATAAATCCAGACAGATGCTATTATTTGTTTATTTCTGTGCCTATGTCCTATTGTAAGTAGTAATATATTTGTTTCACCTGGCTGATCTTCCATGTTGTTCGTAATACTGTCTATCAATACATTTTGGCTTCCTTCAAACAAATGTATCAGGTCCATCATATCATCGTCTTAAGTGTTATGGCTTTTCCCTAGTTGTAATAGTACATTACTGTATACTTTAAAATTATTGGGACATTTCATAAATTACAAAAGGTTTGGCATGCGGATAACAGTTTAGGCTTTACTTGTGTTTTCAGCGGGTATCTCTGACATTTATGAAACGTTTGTACGCAGTTTTCTTGTGAAAATACCCTTTATACCGGTACTATCATTATCATTGCTGATAGGATTATTAATCCAAACTTTCAGCCATGAGGTCAGAATGTCAGCAGACTGTTTGGTTGCTAATCACGTCAACAAAACATAATTAAGCACTGCTTAAGAGACTGCAAGAGGAATTTGTAGTAGCTGGATGTCCTTTCCATCCCAAATTCAAAGCTTGCATCTGTTTGGTACCTGGTTTTCATATGCCCTGACACAAGCACACATGTACAGATATATTGTACAGGTATATATTACACTTGCAAAAATGCAATCAGACTCAAATGTTTATATGTCAATTATGTTTCCATTTACCAGATTATTAAACATTTCATCCATTTCACTTGACAGGAGGGAAATTTCTTTCTGGCTGACCTCAATCTGTTACCTCTATTATGAGTTATTTAAATATGCTGTATTAGTAACAGATTATTAGGCTCCACATAACCGTAATTAGTCACAACACCGTCTCGAGAAGGTCTGCGTATTGGCAGAAACATCATGACATAGCATAATAATAAAACAGCATGGCAAGTTAAAAGCCAATAAAAGCCAATTATGTAAAATAAATATTTATGCAGTTCCTCCATCAACATTTGCACAGTCGATAGTTGAAAAATGCACTGTGCTATGTTAAATATGTTAAAGCGCAGGAGTCCTTGGGCAATTAAATGTAACCACACAACACATTTGCATAATTATGAGACAGAAGAGTTTACCCCTTGGGACATATGTGAGTCACTCAGACACATATGTTTCTCTATGTATTCTGAGAATACCATGGCTCAGTTACAAAGTCCCTCACACATTCACAGCTCACTGGTTAATGTTTTGAAAGAGTTCAGCTTTTCAGCTTGGGGTGCTGCCCCAGTTGTAACTTACACTCGTCAACTTAGTAAATAAACAGAAACAGGGTGAAAATAGAGGCAGTGGCCAATATTTTTCATTAAAGTGAGCTAGAAATAAGTTGTATGCCATTCTGAATAATTTCATTCATTCCTTTATTTTCTTATCTGCTTAATCCTGGTTAGGGTTGGCGTGAAAGCTGTGCCCTGCACAGGACGCAAGGCGGGAACCCACTCATACACACAGTCACACACTAATGGTACTTTAGGAACAACAATTACCCCAACACACATCTTTAGACTGTGGGAGAGAACTGGAGCATTTAAACTCTACACAAACGAGTCCGAGGTCGGGATCAAACCAGGGACACTGGAGCTGTCAGGCGACCGTGCTAACCGCTGCACCACCATGCCCTGATTAACTTAAACCCTGATTACTTAAAAAACGTATAAAATGTGTTTGCTGCTGTCAAATGCAACGTGATGAACAGCAAGAGCCAAAGTTGTCACTGAAGCCCAATCATGCTTTACTTCAGTTCTCATTTTGTCCAAATATGACTGTGGCAGTGGTGGCTGGTTTAAAATAAGGAAGCATAAATGTATAAGTCAAGTTGTTTCAGCCGAATCATGAATCGCGATTCAGTACACAGTGATTCAGGTTCACAATAACCCTTAGAGAAAATCTCTGCTATTTTTATCCTGTTTTTCTTTATTTTTACATCTACAATACTGTATTCTAGTGCAAATAAGTCTCCATGGGTCATAAAAAGGTTAGTTTATTATAGCCAACCGAAAGCAAAACAGGAATTGAATGCTCCAGAGCAGAGGCCGCAGTTAGCTTAGCAGCTATGCTAGCAGCCCGAGTTCACCAATAGAGTAAGTGTTTTGCTTTTACTTTTCACTGTCAATCCATGGTTCACCACCTTACATGCAATTTTCAATACTTTATTATAAAATAAACTTTGTAGTAATGATTTTGGACAACTGTAGGTTAATGTAAGTGTTTTAAACAATAACTTGCTTATCATTATTTATCATAATATCTTTTTCATATTTCTGCTATGATACACTATAGAGCGCTCTACCAAACACTCGTTAAACTCCTTATACATTTAACTTATGATGGATTTGTCAGAACATATCCCTATCATAAATCAGGGAGCACCTGTACATTACAACTCCATTAATGAATATAATGCCTTACATAGTCTGGATTTTCTGGGGGTCTAGAACAAATTAATTCAATTTACATTATTCCTTATGAGACAAATTTGCTCAGTACTCCTTATTTTTGGTTCTCGACAAGCCTTCTGGAACGAATTAACTAACAGAACCAAAGTACCACTGTGTTTGTAGTATCTATCATAAACATCATCAGAGAAGCTGAGCATCTCCAAAAAGCACAATGTGCAATAAAACTTTTTTTTGTTTTCATTTTTGTCCTACTCAAACCAGCAGTTACCTGAACATATCAGACTCCCACAGACACACAGTCTTCACTGACGGTCTATTTGCTGTGTGTCAGGGACTTCAAAAGAGATCTGGCATGCTGTGCTGCAGGAGTTTGAGTTTAATGAAATCACAGCATGGTATTGCAGTGATATATTTCATCATTTGATTCACTAAGATATCAAATTCCACTAAGACTAATGAATAATAGAGAGACTTGGATAAACATGTCACTGACACATTCCAATGAAATTGAAAGTGAAGCTGAGCTTCTTACATAGTCTTAAAGCGATCGCCTGCGGTCTGCACGTGGTGTGCAAAAACGGACCTTCCAAATCACGTACAGTCCCACCACTGGAAGGAACCATTTTCTCTTTTCTCATTTTTATTATAATAACAATTGAAGTATTGTCAGCATTGAACACAAATAAGATTAAAAATGGCCAAAAGCAGTTTCTAGATTAATTTGTTTTTGCAGAAACATTTCTGATGCTGTTTTGTCTAACTAGTCACAAATTAGGACTTTGTTTAAAGGACTTCTCAAGGTCACAGAGATTACAGAAGTCCAGTTATAGTTATTGTGGAGTAAGAGCACAATCTGGCGTTCAAATATGTAACCAAGTTTTCATGATTATTAGGATTAAGTAACCAATCTGAGAACCACACGAGGCTCGTATTGTATATATACCTGTGTACTTTTAAGAATAGACAACTCTTTGTGCTTTCTTCTCATCTCCTGGCCAGCAACAGGACATTTCTCCTTGCTTTATGGCTTAGACGAACAAGTAGAACACAAATTGGAAGGTCTTCTATGTTCAGGAAATCCATTCCTAACAATCACCTTCCATTTTCCACTTTATGCCATGGATGGATCTACATTGTGCTTACATTCAGTGGGTATTTTAACATGTAAACTTACCAAACAGGTGCAAACACTTACTGACTTACCTCTTGTGTGTTAACATATACAGTTTGTCAGCTCTCCCTACTCATCATTGCCACCAGGGTCCACCGTTGACCAGATAGTATTTGATTGGCCGACTACTAAATGATATTGTAATTTATTAGAATTGTTAAGACCTTTGTCATTAAGGCGAACCTGTAGTTACTGGAACAGTTATACAAACTTTTTTATCTTCTACAAAGTTTGAGCAGAATGCTGAGAAATGGCAGCACTTGAAAGTCAATGGGCTCAACAGCTTGCTTTCCGGTTTGGTAGATTTGTGATGGAAAGGCATTCTGCCACTGCCTTTGTTTTACTTGATGGCTAGCAGCAGGAAGTTGATGGTTCTTAATTAAGAGAGGAGATCGTGCCACTCTCCACTCACTGTGCAGGCAGAGCAACACATTCACCGGTACAATTCAATTGTTCTCCACACTCCTGTTCCATTGTCATCTTACCCCGTTCTCAATTCTCACTTCATTATCCACTCTGAAACACACAAACAGTCCTGTGCTACCTTCCCTCCATGCACACCTACAGAAAGGCTGCAAGCCTGGACTCTTTTCTTTTCCCTCTTACCTTAACACCATCTACCAATTTTGACACTCATCCTTGGATGCTGCAATACAGGGTCACCAAGAGATAGAAGGAAGAACAGAACTGAGGTTAAAGCCAATCAAACACCACAGTTCCTCTACACCTGCTCATATGAGCTTCTTTCCACCAGGCTAACCCACTCATCCGAACCTACATCAACAGTTTACCTCATCGTCAAAGAAGAAGCCAATTTGCAACCTGCTGACCCTGACAGCATATTGAATGCAGTACAAAAGCAAGCGTAGGTCTAGGGAGAGATGGGTGAAACTAATCTGTCTGAAGAGTTACTTTAGCTCATGCCACTTATTTACATTTAGCAGACACCCTTATCCAGAGTGACTTACAACTGATACAGATACAGTCTTACAATCCAAGCAATTGTGGGTTAAGGATCTTGCCAAAGACCCAATCATGGCAACTTGGCAGAGGTGAGATTTGAACCCTGGACAATCTGGTTCATAGTCTAGTATCTTAACCACTAGGCTACCACAGCACCACTTAATAAATGCCCTCTAGAGGAGATACAGAACACAAAGTTCATGGTTATGTAATTGGTTGTTTTATTAGGTACATGTACCACATACAGTTCACTTATGGTATCAGAGCATATGCCGTGAGTTGCTAAAAAACATGGCTATTCCAGTGCATTCAAACTGTAGCATAACTTTGTAGTTGTATAGGTGTAGATCTATTGTTATCCCCAATTTGTTGACACCCCTTTAATCTTTCCATCATTGGAAAAGGATCACTGAATGACCCCAGCTGACGTCCACAGTCAATTAAGACAGTGATGACAGTGTACTGGTTGGCCGATCATGGTCATGTTACCATACAGTACTGTACAAACGTCTTAGGTCACCACTACATTTGTTGATTTAGCAATGGTATAATGGCCATATACTACATGTTGTTCATGATTGGACTCAAAAATTTCAAACTTGGATTCGTCTCGCTGATCCACTGGTCATTTCCACTGGTCTTCATGCCAATATTGGTGAGTAAATCTTAGCTTTTCACACTGTTCCCCTTTAAAAAAAAGTGGTATACTTGACTGACCATACCTGATCAAGCTTCTGCGGACTTTCAACTTGTCATCCCAGTGAAGCTGTCAGATGTTGCTCTTACTCAGGTGTAAGGGGAGGTCACACTAAATACTTGCCACTGTAGCCTAGAGAACCAGTTTTTCGATACTGCATATAGATTTTATGTATTTTATTGTATTCTAAGACAGATAAATACTTATATATGGTCATTATACATTGCTAAAACAATGGTACATCTAATGTAATGGTGGACTAAGACTTTGGCACAGTACAGGTGTTCCCTGATGGGGATACGTTCTGACAAATCCATAGTAAGTTGAATTTATTGTAAATGGGGGAGTTTAATATATACCTTATATCATAGCTTATTTTATAATCAAGTATTGGATATCTCATCATTTTTGAATACTGTATTGATAGTGGGAGAAAAAGAAAACGGATTCCCATTATAAAGTCGGGCCATTACAAAACGGGAAGTACCTGTACTGTATGAATTGCAGTCAGTAATTCTAGTACTAAAAATGTATCTATGTCGTATGTGTATAAATTGGCCAGTGAGTGTAGCAGCAATGTGTATATCTCATGTGTCAATTTTCTGGCTTAACACAAACATGGAATCATTATTAGACACATATAAACTGTTGTGCAGAAATTTGATGAATGGCTTAAGTTTGAACGCATTAAAAAGAACATTATTCATTCACACCAAAACTGCCTAACCCCATGGCAGAGACAAATGCATGATGTCATTTCAGATACACTCTCTAAACATGTCTATCTCTGGCATAACTGCAAAACTGTACATTCATTAAATGAGTCTGGTCATCCTTCAACATGCATCACTGTCTTAAACAGTTGGGAAACATTCTGAAGGGAAACTGAACGTGTCACTGAGCTCTTAGAACCCCTCCCCCCACCATATTCATCATCTAATATGAGAATAAGAAAAAACAATCAAAAAATAATAAACTGTCACACATACTTAGCCAGAAGATGCTAGTGTCTTGTACCTAAATGTAGCTGCAGATTGCAAGAAATCTGGCAGTTATTGAAAATAAAAATAGCTTTCAAGTTAAAAAAAATAAATCAGAGCCACACTTGTTCATATTAAAAGTCATGGGTCACAGATAATGACACAGTAGGCTATGTACAGAGGCGCTCACCACTTAGCTCTAAGCAGACTTCATTATGAGTGTTAGAGGGATGATTAAAAAGAACACCGCATGCAATTAAATTAGCACAAGGTACATAACGAACAACACAACAGAAAACCCAGTGCTGTAATAGAACAAACATAAGGAACAAAAGCAATGTTGTTGAACCAAAGAACAAGGAATGCACTCATTCAGTTGATTCATTCCTTGCTCTTCAGTAAGCATCTCACGCCGATCAGGGTTGCGGTGTTTCTGGGATCTATTCCAGAAACTGAAGGTGGGATTACACCCAAGGGCAGCAATCCATAGCAGGGCATCACATAGTCATCCATTCATCCTTGCACTCACACCTAGGGGCAATTTGGATTAGCCAGTCCACCTACTGGCATGTTTTTGGTAGTGGAAGGATACTACAGTTCTCGGGAGAAACCCACACAAATCCCCATAAGATTAAATCCTAGTCCACAGAACAATGAAGTTTATGGCAATATTGCTACCTGTCAATCAACTTATGTCTAGAAAAAAATATTACTAGTCTGGGTCTTACAGTTCAGTGTAACAAACACCAAAGGTGGCTCTAAGAGTCATGTGTCAGAAACATGTTATTGTGTGTTCATTTGAAATCACATGCACTAGTTTTGGTATATGGGATATACAGTCGTATGAAAAAGTTTGGGCACCCCTGATAATTTTCATGATTTTTCTTTATAAATCATTGGTTGTCCAGCTCAGGAATTTCAGGTAAATATATCATATAGCAGATGAACACCGTGATATTTGAGAAGTGAAATTAAGTTTAGTAGGTTTACAGAAAGGTGCAGTAATTATTCAAAACAAAATAGGCCGATAGATGCATAAGTTGGGCACCTTGTCATTTGAATACATTTAGCACTAATTATTGGACACAACAATTTGTTTTGTAAGCTAATTGACCCTTGATCTACATTACACAGTGAATCCAACTATGAGGAAAGTGTTAAGGTGGGCCAATTGGAAGGTTTTTCTCCTCTTTTGCATTCTTCTCTGAAGGTGGCAACATGGTAGCCTCAAAACAACTCTTCAAATGGCCTGAAAACAAAGGTTGTTCAACATCATGGTTCAGGGAAAGGGAAAAGCTCTCTCAGAGATTTCAGCTGTCAGTTTCCACTGTGAGGAACATAGTGACGCAATGGAAGACCACAGACACAGTTCTAGTTAAGGAACTCCCGAAGTGGCAGACCAAGAAGAATCTCAGATAGGCAGAGGCGAAGGATGGTGAGAACAGTCATAGTCAAGCCACAGACCACCTTCAAAGACCTACAACCTCATCTTGCTGCAGATGGTGTCACTAATCATCGTTCAACTATACAGCACACTTTGCACAAGGAGAGGCTGTATGGGAGAGTAATGCAGAAGAAGCCTTTTCTGCAGACACGCCACAGTCACTTGAGGTGTGCTACAGCACATTTGGACAATCCAGCTTCATTTTGGAATAAAGTGCTGTGTACTGATGAAACTAAAATTGAGTTATTTGGACATAACAAGGAGCGGCACACATCCCAAGACAAACATTTGCTACCCACAGTAAAATTTGGTAGCGGTTCCATCAGGCTGCGGGACTGTGTGGCCAGTGCAGGTACTAGGAATCTTGTTAAAGTTGAGGATCGCATATTCCAGTTAATATCTCCAGATTCTTGAGAACAATGTTCAAGAATCAGTGACAAAGTTGCACCGAGGCCAACGACCCAAAACCCTGCTCAAAATCTACTAAGGCATTCATGCAGAGGAACCAGTACAACATTCTGGAATGGCCATCTCAGTCCCTAGACAAATGTGAGCTGTCCATGCTCGGAAACCATCAAACCTGACTGAACTGGAGATGTTTCTAAAGAAGAATGGTCCAAAGCACCTTCAACCAGAATCCAGACTGGAAGCTGTAGGAAGCGTTTAGCGGCTGTTATTTCTACAAAAGGAGGATCTTAAATATTGATGTATTTTTTCTGTTGGGGTGCCCAAAATTTATGCACCTGCCTAATTTTGTTTGAATAATTACTGCACACTTTCTGTAAATCCTATAAACTTCATTTCACTTCTCAAATATCACTGTGTTCATCTGCTATATGATATATTTAACTCAAGTTGCTGATCTGAACAACCAATGATTTATAAACTAAAATCATGAAAATTATCAGGGGTGCCCAAACTTTTTCATACCACTGTATATCCTTATATATCACTCAGCTGCTCAGTCTTTTACATGAGTTAAAAGTATCTGTCACATGCAAAAATGTGAATTAGATTAAACTACTGCAAATAGACCAGTAAATAAAAGCTATGATCACAAATCTAGACAGGTTTACAGCAGCAAAACAGTTACTCAACTTAAAGTCCCCTTACTTTATAAGACACAAGTAAGAAAGAAGGTAAAAATTAGAGATAGACCAATTAAATGGCCAGATGATTATTTGGGCCGATTAATGCCATTTTGAGATAATCAGCATCATCCGATATCTGTGCTCACGGGGCTGATATTCAAAAATAGTGTTGTTTTTCCTGCACTGCAACTTGCATCTTATAAACTGGGACTACTGAGCGATTGAGATTCTAAGAGAACATTCAGTGAAGGTGGGGCCATTTTTGAGAACATGAAAACTTTTTCCAGAATTTCAACTTGCTGCTCTTAACTGGGACTGGCATTAACAACAAAAAGATGATTATGCTCTACTCTAATATTGTTTCTTTTTGCTAGTATTTACACATTGTTTTCCCACAAACAAGAAGCTGTTATCTGGTAATAAATGGTGTAGCTAAGAGCAATTTTTATTTATTAAAAAAAGACAGTGTGCAGACAGAGACAGTGCATTTATAGCTTAAATAACTTATTTTGTCTCCCATTTATTATTATTATTATTAGTTTTATAGGTTGATAAAAAGTTATATCAGCATTATATATGGACTGTGGTAGCCTAGCAGTTAAGGTACTGGACTCTGGACCAGAAGGTCCAGGGTTCAAATCTCACCTGTGCCAAGCTGCCACTGTTGGGTCCTTGAGCAAGACCCTTAACCCACAATTGCTTGGATTGTAAGACTGTACCAATTGTAAGTCGCTCTGGATAAGGGCGTCTGCTAAATGCTGTCAATGTAAATTGTAAATATCAGCCACTGGTCACCCTGTTCTTTAAATATCGGCATCAGCCATTAAAAAACCTATATTAGTCACAGATGCCCTAATGCTTGATTGTAACGAGTTGTTATTTGAGTTACTGTTGCTTTTCGCATACCCCAGAGATGGCTGTGTGTGAAAATCAGCAGTGTATGAAATACTCAAACCAGCCCGTCCAGCACCAACAAGCATACTACATTTAAAGTCACTTAAATCACCTTTCCTTTCCAATTCCGATGCTCAGTCTGAACTTCAGCAGGTTTTCTTCATGATGTCTACATACCTAAATGCGTTGAGTTACTGCCATGTGATTGGCTGCTTAGATATTTGCATAAATGAGCAGTTGAGCCTAATAAAGTGACCAGTGAGTGTATATAATGTCTATATATAGTTTCAGCAGATATACTACCAAAATGGTTGGGTTTGGTGTGTCTGAGCATACAGACATCCAGCATCAATACAACGGCCTTTGAAATTACATTTATAATACTGAAGTTCAGTGATTTCAACAATGCAAGATTTTCAAAAAGTCAATCAAATCATGGACGCTACAAAAGCTGATCGCTGTATCTCTGTAATATGTGAATTAACCCATAACAGTGGCACAGTACTTTCGGTGTAATGGTTGATGTAAGAATCGTACATGGTCTCTTTAATGTCCTCCAGACGAAAAAGTTAATACCCAGCAAAAAATAGAAGGTAAATCTATGACATGGACTGCACCTTCATTTGCTCCCTATGCCATTTGTAATATCTTCGGCAATGTGTGGGCACAGTATTTCTACAGCGCTACAGATGTTACATGTATGTGTTCAGTTTGGTTTGAAATGATGTAGTTATGCAAAGCAAGGCTGTTCTCTAATACAGGATAAATGTGCACAAAATTAAACACACATCTGTTTTTCATTAACTGTCAATGACAAGACAGTATGCAGCTACAGATGACCTCTTTCAGCCGTAGAGGAGTGTGTCTGATGAGGAGTGGTGCTTTGGACAACTAGGGTTTGATTTTAAGACAAGAAACATATACACACAGTACTATGCAAAAGTCTTAGAACACCATTAGATTTGTTGCCATATTAAAAAAGAGAAGTCCAGACCTGAATGGGATCAATATGAGATCACCTGAATAGGAAAGAAATAAAAGACAGCCTAAATGTAAAGAATAGCTATGTGCTTCTGCCAAGTGCTAGAAATACAAGATAGGACATAGAAGATAGGGATAGGAAGTAAAAGACAGAACAGGAGGTTGATTACAAGAAGTAAAGGATAGGAAGTAGAAGATAGAAATAGGAAGTAGAAGATATGAAGTAAAAGATAGGAATGGGAAATAGAAGATAGGATAGGAAGTAGATTATAGGAAGTAGAATATAGGAAGTAGAAGATAAGAATAGGAAGTAGAAGATATGAAGTAAAAGATAGGAATAGCAAGTAAAAGACAGAAATAGGAAGTAGAAATTAGGAAGTAGAAGATAAGAATAGGAAGTAGAAGATATGAAGTAAATGGTAGGAATAGGAAGTAGCAGAAAGGAAGTACAAGAATGGAAGTAGAAGATAGGAAAAGGAAGAACAAGATAGGAAGTAATAGACAGGAATATCAAGTAAAAGACAGAAACAGGAAGAAGAAGATAGGAAGTAGAAGTTATGAATAGGAAGAAGAAAACACGAAGTAGAAGACAGGAATATGAAGTAGAGGATAGGAAGACGAATATAGGATTAGGAAGTAGTAGATAACAATATATCATAGGATTAATTCAGAAAACTTCAGCAAGAGCTCAGTTCTCCCATTGAAAGGCAAGAATAGAAAAGCAGATATTGTCATTTACAAAGACAAATCCCAAACTTTATCTGCACCGTGATGAAACTCTGAAGATTTGGAAAGGTAAAGAGTGTGGAGGAAAAAATAATATAAAATAAAAGAAAGAAACATTCTCAGAACCAAGTGAAGCAGCCAACACCAGTGATAAAAAATACTGCGTATTTAGACTAGAAGAAAACTTTTTGATTTCTTACGTAGCTGATTTTGAACTGACCACTTCAGCAGAAGTTCCTCAGCCACTTCAAACAACTCTCGGGGTTGAAACTTTCAAGTTAATCTCAAACTTTAACAGAGATTATTGCAATATTGCTCCAGCGGTCTGGCACACAATGCAATCCAATACACAGCTAGAACATACCCATCACACCAGCCATCAACATTTCACATCACCCCAGAAGCTATCTCACTGGACACTTCTTCCATTTTGCAACCTACAGTGGTACTTGAATGCTTGTTAATCCTTTAACTGCTGTATAAATGAGAAAAAATCAGACCTCATAAAAAGACACTCATCAGGTTGAAAATAAACTCTAAAGAGTTTTGACTATTCCAAGACCAAGGCAGGTAATGGTCCGCAAGATCACAAAGGAACCCTAATGGCTAACTAATGACTAATATATTAGTGTTTATAAGTCCCCCATCAGGAGAACACTGAACAACAATGATGTGCATGGCAAGGCTGCAAGGAGAATGACAACTGCTCTCCAAAAAGAACATTTGTGCCTGTCTGAAGTTAGAAGGATACTGAAAAAAAACATTTGGTCGACAGATGAGACCAAAATAGAACTTTCTGGTTTAAATGAGAAGTGTTATGCCTGCTACTTATTTGTAACAAGCTGTAAACGCCATTTGTAAGTGTACAGTATGTGCCTGTCCTATTATAGGTAGTACTACTTTGTTTGTCCCCCCGCTACCTGTATATTATCTTTAACCTATAACTATATAAACTGGTTCACATTCACACACTGAGTCTCGGTTTCTGTTTCACGAAACATTATGGTCATTAAATAGCACCTACCTGTAGTAGATGGGTGTAAGAAATAAACACGCAACACGATATATTTAAGTCATGGCCTTCTTGATTCTTCAGCTACCATCACCAAGTTCAACAGTAATTTAGTTCAGTTTAAGGACAAAATAAAGATTGCGGGACTGCTTTGGCCTAGCAGTTAAGGTACTGGACTATGGACCAGAAGGTTCAAGGTCCAAGGTTCAAAGGCACCCTCTGCCAAGACCCTTAACCCACAACTACTTGGACTGTAAAGTTGTATCAGTTGTAAGTCACTCTGAATAAGGGAATCTGCTATAAAAGTAAGAAAAAAAGTAAGCAGAGAAGGAAAGTACTTTTCTATGTCCCATTAAGCTTGTACTCATAAAAAGATACAAGGACAGAAAAGATGCGTCTGGTCTCAGTGGTTTCTATTATTTCACCAGCACAGGACTGTACACTCCAGATCGTCATCAGACTCATCACCAACATGCCTCTGAATGCTACTGCATACTAATTACTAAACTGTGTAGTAATTTTGCTTTCAGCATCTGACCTTATTGTATCCAGTACATTTCAGACCAAAGGGAGAACAATAAAACATTTAAGTGAATGCCACTACTAGTTATTCTAGTAATGTCACTAAATTTCTCCCAGGAAACACAAATGCAGAATGACCTTGAGAGTGGCATGGTATAACTAATAATCTGTTCCTAATACTATTAGTCTCTCATGGATCAGTTTAGCTAAAATCCGGATTATTAAATACGCAAACACACGTTCACACACACACATACACATTTTGTGCATGCAAACACACCTGCTATACTGGATCTGGCTGAAAAAGGGGATGATTTAGAGCTGGGAATGAATCCAGTCCTTTTCTTAGATCACTTTAGGACTTCATCGGCAAACCCTTGCATTTTAGGCAAATTTCAGTTTTCAATATAGCCTTCACTCACGCACTGCTTGCTTTTCATTATCTTTACATTACATTTACATTACATTTAGCAGATGCCCTTACAACTGATACAATCTTACAATCAAATCCAAGCAATTGTGGGTTAAGGGCCTTGCTCAAGGACCCAACAGTGGCAGCTTGGCTGAGGTGGGATTTGAACCCTGGACCTTCTGGTTCATAGTCCTGCACCTTAACCACTAGGCTACCACAGTCCCATGAACTGTTACATGTACTGTTTCTGTGGCACTGCTGACACCTTAAACCACTAATTTAACGGATTTCAAACCTGTCTAATCTCAAATCTTTCTTTTGTATTCGAAATGAACAAAATTAGTAAAGCACCATTTTTTTTTTTTTATTAATGAAGTTCCCTTTTACATTAGTACCTTAATAGGAAGGACTTCCTATCAGATAAAGTTGGGATAACTTAATTTCAGCCCTGCAACACATTCCAACTTTGGAATGGGGCAATTTTGGGCTAGTAATTAGATTTAAAAAACACCTTATATAGCCTAAATAATGATGTGACTGTATCAGTATACTTTTGCCAAGATTACTTTGGCAAACGATTGTTCGCAAATGCCACTTAAAACCTTACTGTCCACAAAAGAAGCCTAATGTTAACCATCTCCAGAAGCGACATCAATTTCTCTGGGCTGGAAGATATCTGGGATGGACCATCACAGAGTGGAAACGTGTATTGTGATCAGACAAATCAGTACTCCAGACATATTTTGGAAGAAATGGATGCTGTGTGCTCTGGACCAAAGATGTAAAAGACCTTTATCAACAACAAGTCCAAAAGCCTGGGTCTATCATGGTATGGGGTTGTGTCAGTGCCCTTGGTAACGGTAATTATCACTTCTGTGATGGCACATTTACATTTTAGAGCAACATACGCTGCTTTCAAGATGACTTCTTTTCTAGAGATGGTCAGTTTTGAGGTACAATCGAAGATGCATTCAGGTCCATTCAGCAGTGTGCTTTAGTCAGCATTCACATTTACATATCCTTGAGCAATAACTGCAGCATGAGTAGAGAATATTTTAGAACACCACCAGCCAATCACGAGCAACTGTGAACTCGTGTATACCAAACGAGGCAGTTGGCACTCTCCTACAAACACGTTTAACTTCTCAGTGACATTGAAAGACGTGCTGGCTGACTCCACATTTACATCCACTGCATTTAGCAACATTTAGCTCAGCAGCTCAAGGTTATGGGCTTTGCTCAAGGGCTCAACACTGGCAGCTTGGCATGAACCAAGCCGTCCAATTAGTAGGTCACAGAGCCACCAGTGTCCACATGTATCAGAGGAAACACATGATAGCCCTCACTTATCAGATGATTAAATGGAAACCAATTGAGTAAAAATATACCACTGTCATGCTTACCATTGCCAACAACAGTTGTATCTTCTGGAGGATGACACTATTTCTGTGCTGCTGATCTGTCGCATGTGAAGAGTCTTTATTGCAATGAGGGTACCAATTCAATTTTATTCCAATATAGTTGATTGCATGTTTCACCAGAGATAAAATAAACAGGTCCAACGGTGATGTATGAGCTGTGATGGGTGTAAATAAATCGCGGAGGCCACGTAATTGTGGTTGTTATTTTAATACATTACAGTAGTATATTAACATATTTGCGTGTAACATTTTATTAATGCAGTGTACACTAATGCAGTCGTTACTTGACAGGCAATTTACTTCACTCTTAACAGCACAGTTGTGGATTTTTAAAGGAGCAGTGCCTTCCTTACAAAAAGGATCATTTAGAAACTTCCAAGGAATGTTATTCAAATTACTTGTCTGGACAAAATCAAGCTTGTTTTAGTTGCTAGACTGACAGAGAAATGTAAATATTTTAATGCTGCTGTCAAATAGGTTGCTACAGCTGTGCAACTGACCACTGTCCCAACACTGCCAGGCTGCCACTGTTGGGCTCTTAAACAGTTTCCTCAACCGACAAGTTAGTTTGTTCGTATGTTTTGAGACTGTATATGTTGAATGTTGCTCTGGAGTGCTAAATGACTAAATTTCAGTTTTGCATTGCATCGTTAGTACTTTCAAAAAATGCGACTGAGAAACAAGAGCATGTCCTACAGCTTAGAACCTAGATGTAAACAAAGCCAGTTTATCAAAAGAATGGCCACAGAAAACACTCTAATCTGGAATGGACATGGCAGAGACTGAGTGCTCAGTCTTTGTTTTGTGTGACAGATTGGGGTATCAATACTCATTCATCCTCCACCATTGAAGATGGTCTTGGTGCTGGGGGATGAATGGATCCTAAGCATTTCTCTACAGCACTGTGGTTTGGATGGATGTGTTTACAAAGAACTTTTCATCGAAAAGGGTTGCTATTGATATTTTGAGTAAGTAAAAACTGAAGATTTCAGCATGTGTTTAACTTTAGATAAGATTACATTTCTGACTTTGAGCTGAGGACAGTGAGGTGTTTATAATAATTGTAGATGGAAAAACCAGCCACAGCTGTTTCTAAACTAATTTTAACTCATTAAGTAAATAGTATATTAAATTGTACAACATTTGAAAGTTGTTTTGTGTGTCCTTGACATTTGCATTTTAATTTGGCAATTAAGCCAAAACGCTTGCATAAACGTAAAATGAAATACAAGTGGTCATTTAAGGCTTATAGACCGATAGTAATGCAGATATTTTAGGTTAAACAAATCTCCTCAGTTATGAAACCCAGGTGTTTGTCTTACATATCTAGGTAGTAAAAGCCATTCCATTAGGCTCTTTTAGTCTCCCTGTGAGCTCTCAATGCTTAAGAAATTCAGATAGAGATTTTTGATGTGCAGTAAGTGACCTCTAAAAGACTCAGATACAGGTATATTTAATGTCCATCTCATTAGCTTCCTTAAGAATTGTAATAGCAAATAAAAATAGGTTTTATATACATCTAATTCATGACTGAATGAGAGAAAACTAGTAAACGAGTGAACCCTTGCGATACCTGCTGACAGAAAAGAGATCGTCAGCATTGAAGTCAGAAAAGCAACATGGTAACATTCCTTCGTTTTTGTTTTCGGCAAGCATTTCAGGTTTTATGCAAGATACAAAGATAAGAATGACTGTATTGTACTGTACTAACTGTTTTCATATTGTGTTTCAATTCATTTTATTGTTAAAAAAGAAAACACTGTGCAAAATATCTAAAATAATATGTGTCGATGGTAATGTCAATCAAAGTAAAGCAGTGCAGTTCTGTTTTCAGACAATAAAGAATGGGAATACTTTCTTCCATTGTGTTCCACCTGTCATCATGGAAAATGTTGCAGTACTTCTATAATAGCCCATCTTTGTTCATGCAGTCAAACATGTTTGGCAATACATGATGAGACAATTTTTCACAAGGTTTCCTCCGTTTGGTTTTGAGCACTTCACTGGCGACTGTGCTATGATGTAAATAAGATACTTGCACTAACAGGGGGCTATGGCTTGGTCTTTGAAGTCAATGCTGATTGATTAAGCAAAAAAAATAAACAAATTGACCACTATATGTTGGTCTGTTGGTCTACCACTGACTGTGGTAGCCTAGCGGGTAAGGTACAGGATTATGGACCAGAAGGTCCAGGGTTCAAATCCCGCTTCTGCCAAGCTGCCACTGTTAGGTCCTTGAGCAAGGCCCTTAACCCACAATGGCTTGGATTGTAAGATTATATCAATTGTAAGTCGCTCTGGATAAGGGTGTTTGCTAAATGCTGTAAATGTAAATGTTAATGTTAAGGACAATACTCTTCATTTCCCAGTTATTACTGATAACATTGCAATTACTGTAAGTAAGATTTAAGAGTGATTAAATATTTAGGTGTCAGTTTCCTTGACATATTACTCTTCTGTAGCATGCCTGGACCTGTGGCTCATGGGTCTAGCCCTCCAGGTGTACCTTTGATGTAAACATGATCATTGATTATGTAATAACTTTGATATACAGTACTGTGCAAAAGTCTTAGTCCACCATTAGATAAGATTTACCACTATTTTAGCAATGGTATAATGACCATATATAATTACTTCTCAGTCTCTTAATTAGAATATAACCAGAAAATGTAGGAAATTGTATGCCATATTGTAAAAAACTCAGAAAAGCATCCTTCTATTGGCTACAATGGCGAGTATTTAGTGATACTTGCACTTCAGCAAAAGCAGCATCTGGCAGCTTCATCAGCATGCCAAGTTGTCCCTTTTAAAGTCTGATGAAGCTTGATCAGAAATGGTCATTTTGGAAGGATGGCAGCCAAGAAACCACTTTTTGGAAGGGGAACATGGTGAAAATGCTAAGATATCCTGAAGCTCACAAAAATTGGAATGAAGATCGTTATGTAGTGATGTTTGGGTTCAATTATCATACTATAACAGTATCATATATGTGGTCATTATAGCATTCCTAAAACAACAAACTAAGACCTTTGCACAGTAATGAAATATGAATGGGAAAAACATCAAAGTCACTCTCATTAATGTACTAGTTTACTATTCTTGCCCATTTCTAAACATTTACAGACTGTAGAACACTTGTCACTATATACAAGTTTTCAGTTCTGTTCTCTCTGTCCAGCAACAGAAAAGGACCACTACAGATCCACCTCTGCACTAGCTGGAGGCTCTTATGTGACCTTTCCGAGGGCTTCTCTGGAGAAACTGTACACCAATACAAAAAGGCCATTATTGTTGTCTATAAGTGCTAAGCTCACTCAGCAATACAGTGAAAAAACTGAGCTGAATACAGTGAAGGTTTTAGTAGTATGGAAGATAAAAATAATTTGCATAAACTTTTTGCCAATTGGTGTTTTGCATGAGACATACAGTAATTTGAATATAAGAAGATAAAGTGGGAGGGTATGCCACTGTAAGTCTACAATGCAGAACACAACCGGAAAAAGTCATGGAGAACAAAGTCTGTATGTGATTCTGAAATCTCACCTAACATTCTGGCGGACAAAATGGGTGAATGGTGGTGAACATAGAGCCAAGTCTGGTTTGACGTAAGCCTTGATTGTGAGACTAAGCAGAAGAGCCTGCAGACTCATTCTCTCTCCATGATCTGCTTCCATGATACCAACCATAGCCAGGAATGTGGCTTACTGACTTGAAGGCAAGAAGCAAGGGAGGTAGGGAGCATGTGCCCTTCTTAGTACAAAAGAATCTGTGGCCTTTTAGATGCAACATCTGCTCAGAGATTAGTAGGGTTTTGGGGACTAGATCAGCATGACAAGCAACAGACTGCAGGCAACAGCGCCAATGTGTGTTATTGTATGTGTGTGTGTGTGTGTGTGTGTGTGTGTGTTCATATTTGTTTGAACAGACAAGTGAAAACACGTTCTATAATTCAGTAAATAGGCATTTCAGTAACATTCTAATAAACAAGTAGACTGGTTAACAAAGAAAGCACATTATTCTGGTGTACTTTTGCACACTGTATCCAAATACGTTTTCAAAATTTCTCCATCCCCCAAGTTTTTGAGATTATTACATACAAATATACATGTTGTTTTCCATATCATTACATATATAGTATATAAGTACCAATGTCTTACAGAATTTGGGAGAAAAAAACTCTCCATCGTCTCATTTATCTAAGCACAAGCCTAGATAAATGAGTCGCCAGGGGTATGCAGAATCATGACTAGACCCAGTGGAGAAGTACAGAAGTCTTATACTTAAGCAAAAAATAGATACTGATAATATATTTTACTTCAGTAATAGTCGCCTGTTTAAGTTTATACCTAAGTGACAGTAGAAAAGCACTTAAACATAATTAAGTACTGAACACAAAAATACTCTCATATAGTATGTTATAAAGTTACATTAATATTTTTTGTTACATTGTTCCTTCTAGACACCACTTCTTGTCTGATAAGAGTTGAATTGTTGAATTACAACTGACTAGTTCAAGGAAAAAAGCAACAGTAACTCAGATAACCACTCATTACAACCAAGGTGTCCAGAAGAGTATCTCTGAATCTACAAACTGTGGTAGCCTAGTGGTTAAGGTACTGGACTATGGACCAGAAGGTCCAGGGTTCAAATCCCACCTCTGCCAAGCTGCCACTGTTGGGTCCTTGAGCAAGATTGGATTGGATTGTAAGCTTGGATTGTTACAATCCAAGCAATTGGGTAAGAGCGTCTGCTAAATGCTGTAAATGTAAACAACACCTTGAAGCAGATCGGTTACAGCAGCAGAAGACCACACCAGGTGCCATTCCTGTCAGCTAAGTACAGGCAACTGAGGCTACAATTTGCATGGGCTCACCAAAATTGGGAAACACAAAATTAGAAAAACTTTGACTGTTCCTGACTCTCAATTTCTTCTGCGATATTTGGATGTTAGAGTCAGAATTTGGTGTAAACAACATGGGTCCATCCTTAATTACATCAACAGTTCAGGCAGATGCTGGTGGTATAATAGTGTGGGATATATTTTCTTGGCACACTGGGAACCTTAATAGCAATTGAGCATTGTTTAGACACCACAACCTACCTGAGTATTGGTGATGACCATGTCCATGCATTTATGACCACAGTATACCATCTGATGGCTACTTATAGCAGGATAATGCACGGTATAACGGGGTTAGAGAGGAGAGAAACTGCACTGATAGAAATACACCATTCATTATGTTTGGTCAAGAAGTCCTGATAATTCCTAGGATGCACATAGCATTATTTAGTGCACACTGAAAATAATGTGTTGTTCTTCAACAAAACAAAACAAAAAAAAAGTGAAATTGATTAGAAGATGCTCTGGTGAAGAAGTACGTAGGAAGACCATTTTAAATCTTATTGCAGAAGACTCCAGTGTCAGCATTTTGTAAGAAGTGATTACATAATGCTGTTCCTGTAAGTTTTCTGAAATGGAAAGAGAGAAAGAGCTGAATGCTGGAGAAGGATCAATGGTTTATAGCTACTCTATGAACTAACCCATCACACAACACTAAGCTTACCCGTAAATAGTCAATAATTATGTTCATGTTTAAGAAAGAAAATGTGCAACCATTGACAAATTATTGTTGTACAAGTACAATAAGACCCTCCAGGGTGCAGCTACTTATTTAATTCACATTTTTTAAGCTACGGTCATATTCCTTTAATGTAACTATAGTTTTATTTGAAAGAAGCCATATACAGTAAACATAACTGTTACTGTTTGATGCATTGTATTAGATCAAGCCTAGGGCAAATTTTCCATCTGCAGTCCCCTAAAATAAACAATAAGCACAATTCTTCCTGTTCCATAACACAATGTTGAGATAGATAAGAAGGATAAAGCAAACACAAAAGTTGCTTAGACTTGAAGCATTATTCTTACCTCAAAGGTGTTGTGTATGAGTAATTTGCAGATGCTATTATCCAGAGCATCTAACAATTAGGGTTGGGTAAGGTTTGCATTTGATCAATTCCGATTCTGCCCATCAGTTCCAAAATGGTGTAAAGAAATGTGGCAAATGTTTAAGTATATATATATATATATATATATATATATATATATATATATATATATATATATATATATACATATATAAGTAAGAATCTAAAACGTTTAACATGAACAAAGCTTAACATGGCTTAATGTACTAAAACAATGACCTAGGAACACCAAACTTCTCTCAGTTACTACTGGTTATAAGTAATCTCTCCTGCTGAAATGACAAATCTGTGGTACAAAGGGAGATTACCGTATTTTCCGGGCTATAAAGCGCACCGGGTTATAAGGCACATTAAATAAAACAAAACTCTTAAGTTCCGTCGGAAGCTCAGTTTGGTCTTTACCTGGCTCAGGGCATCTTCTTGCTTCCTCCACTTCCGTACCATTGATTCGTTAATGTTGAATTCTCTCGCAGCTGCTCTATGTCCATGTTGTACTGCGTGACTGATAGCGTTGAGTTTGAAATCCGCTTCGAAAATAAATGAATGAATGCACGTACCCTAATGCTGAAGCACATACCGTATTACTCCACGATGCTGCGCACTACGGTGGCAGTAAGCTTCGTAAATTACCAAGGCCGTGCTAAAACATTTTGACAGATTTATGAGTGCCGTGTACCATCTACAATCGGTTCTAGGTCAGGAAGCACAACCAGAATTAATTCATACATTAGCCGCACCGCATTTTAAGGCGCACTGTCGATTTTTGAGAAAATTAAAGGATTTTAAGTGCGCCTTATGGTCTGAAAAATACGGTAATCATTTTTACAATAAGCCTTTTACTTATAATAGGTTTAAATGGGAAGATGAGACTTAACATAAAGACATTTCTTTCCTTTTGGATCACATGTTCATCATTTCAGCAGTCGAGATTACTTATTACCAGTAGTAACTGAAAGATGTTTGGTTTTCCTAGGTCATTGTTTTAGTACATAAATCCACGTTAAGCTTTGTTCACTTTGTCCACTTAAGCCTTGGGACTGTGGTAGCCTAGCGGGTAAGGTACTGGACTATGGACCACAAGATCTAGGGTTCAAATCCCACCTGTGCCAAGCTGTCACTGTTGAGTCCTTGAGCAAGGCCCTTAACCCCAAATTGCTTGGATTGTAAGATTGTATCAATTGTAAGTCGCTCTGGATAAGGGCATCTGCTAAATGATGTGAATGTTCAGGTTTTAGACTGTCTTGGCTAATGCAGCATTTGGGAGACCATAGTCGGTCCAACCCGGTACACTGCTGAAGCTCAATATCATGCTGGTGTTTTAAACATTTTGCCATGTTCTAGGTGCAGCCTCCTTTACAACAGAGCAACTTTCTTCAAATATTGCCATTTCGTTTTCTCTCAAAGTGGAGCCAAACCTTTGAGCACTTTTGTGCATTTTTTATTTTCTATAATTCTACTTTTTATATTTCAATTTTGCAACCAGCCTCAAATTGGAAGTGGGTTGTGATACCCAACCCTACGAACAGTTGAGTTGAGCAGTTGTTGTAGGTGGCATGCTTGGCAAAGCCAAGAACTGAGCTTCTGACCTTTAAATAAGTTTAAAGCCTCAACCACTGAAACAATGCCACCATTAACTGATTTTGTTTTAATCTCACAATTTCTATTTCCACTGTGATTTTGGTAGCAGAGAGAGGAACCAGCCACATCTTCATGATGTGAACAGCATCACAGCCAGCTAGACCTTTGTATTACCCAGACTTTAATATACTACAGAACCATGTTTTATCACATCCACACTGTAACACCATCCAGCACACAAATCCATGATGCCTGCACCCCTCCACCATAACCAATTCACTTAACACGTTTCCCCTTCTGCAGCACAGGCAGGAATGGGCACAGGGCCATGGAGCACACTCCTGTCTCACAGAGACACGAGAACACACTCTTTGATTCACTGCTTGGATCAATTTTAAACGCAAGCAGTCGTTTCAGCACACTGAGAAGACGGAGCATTAAAACTGCAGATGAGTGTTAGACTCTGGAAGGTGAAAACGACATGAGTGATTTCACCTCGTCATTCACATTCGATATGGAGGCATAATTGCGCGCTAGCGGCCTTAATGAAGAGGGCTGTGTGTGAAAGTAGACTCTTTTATCCGCCATCTGATTCGTCATACAGCTTCCATATAAGCGGTCCATTCAGATAATTGTCAGAACCTTGGCATTAATGAGCAAACTGGCACGCAAAATCCATCAGTGTCTGCTGATGTCTAATCAGGGTTGGTATCAGCAATTTTAACCCTCAGAAGTGTTCAGTCATTCCAGTGTGATCAAAGGGGCATTTTGTTTTTCAGGCATGTTGTGACAAAAGGATGCTATTCTAAGTAACAGTTACCATCTGTGATTTGCTTGGTGGTGATGGACCATGTAGAACCAGAGATATAACCACAATAGATAGCAGTACAGGTAACATCCAACCGATCAACGTCTGTTTTAACATCTGAGCCTTTAAGAATCATGATAGGAAAAACTAAATCTATCTTATCTTCATCTTATTCATATCTTAACGTCAGAAAACAAGTACGAGCAAACCCTTGTGACACCTGCTGACAGAAAAGAGAATTGCAGTCTTGAAAGTAGAAAAAAACATTTTGGCGTGTTTGTTTTCATTATTGGGAAGTGTTTCATATTTGATCAAAGATACAGTACAGTACGCCCCATTTTACGATGGCCTGACTTACAATATTTTGACTTTTCGATAGGAATCTGATAACAAACATAAATACACATTCAGCAGAATCCGTACTCTGAATTTTGAATATCAAATTTTCCCAGGCAAGCAATATGCAGTACAATACTCTCCCGGATTCTGATGAGGAAGTCGACAGTGCGTGACGTAGGAAGTCACATGACAGGAGATGAGGAAAAGGTTGCACAATAATCTTTTTTGTTGTTGTTTTTCACTTTCAATACATAATTCAATAAATTACAATAAATTCAACTTACGAAGGACTTGTCGGAACATATCCCCATTGAAATCGGGAAGCATCTGTATTAAATGTTTTGATATTTTGTTTTAATTAATATTATTGTTTAAAATAAACACTATGTGCAAAGTATCTAAAGTACTATGCAACTATGATAGCATCCATTTCTGTCAATGTCCTGTTTCATGGAACATAATGTGGACATTAAACAGTGCATCCCTTTACATAGTACAAGTTTGTATTTTACCCACCCTGCATAGACTGTAAGCCCACAAAAGTCTTCACTGAATGTCTTATCAAAATAATGTTGCTGTTTTTGTAAGTCCAGTGTGTTGTTTAGGTAGGTAGCACATATGGTCAAAGAGACAACTAGGGCTGCAACAACGAATCGATAAAATCGATAATAATCGATTATTAAAAGCGCCGACAATGAATTTCATTATCGATTCGTTGTGTCGCATGATTTATGTGTCCCCCGCCTTATCATATCCGCTTACGTAACTTGCGGCACTTACAGTCAGCGTTGGGGGAAGAAAAAAAACACGAGCGATTGAACGGAGCGAGGCGGAGCCGGCGCAGAATCTTCAAAATAAGTTAGCATTAAGGCTATGTCTACACGTACACGGGTATTTTCTAAAACGGGGGTTTTCAAATTCGTTCATAAAAAACATCCCGTCCACACAAGCACTGTTTAAACAAAAAACTTCGTCCACATGAAAACGCAAAAACGCACACAGTCGCTGTAAAGAGCAGAGCCAAAGCAGCAGTCCTATATGCCGGCGAAGCAGCTCACTCTACGACAACAGTGATGTCCTATGCATACGAACATTTTCTCGCCATTCTTCTTCAACAACCAGTTCGTTTTGAAAGCTGTCCCACCAACGAGAGGTCCGACCGGGTCTCGTCCCAAACCGGCGACGCTGGGGGCGGGAACTGCTTCGTGGGTGTGATGGATATAGTAGTGACCTCCGTAGCGCATTCTGACGCCTCTGTTCTTCAGTGTAATGAAAAAGTAATAATTGTAAATGTATTTGTAGATTTGTAACAAGTTCGGTCAGCAGTGTTACAGCTGGCACTATTTTGGCTACGTCCGCTATTGCACAAAACCGCCTCATGTAAACAAAGGAGATAACGGCGCACA
>JAJAGP010001152.1:6939-54473 GCA_025084515.1 Ancistrus triradiatus
TTGTCTACAAATAAAAGTACTGTTGCTACTCTCCAAAGAAGTGGCTGTACAAAGATCATACCATTGCAATGCTGAAGGAAATGAAGACAATCCATGGTTGTAACACAAGACAGACAGAAATCTCTATAATTAATTAAACTTGGTTCATGTGTCCACTAGAACTGGGTGGTATGATGGAGAGAAATGTCTACCAGTAGAGATTTGTACTGAAGTATTTGTAGATCATTCACACTTTGCTGTAAATAGACCTAAAACCTCAAGTAAAGTTGGCAGACGTTCCACAAAGAAGGATGGCAGATGGAAGATGAGGAACTTATAATTAAAAGGGGAATGACTTCTCTTGTTTGGGCATTGACTGGTTTTACAAAATCTGACATGAGTAGAACAATTATCTGTAAAGTTTCTAGCTTGACAGTTAGTATCTAAAGGTGATAATACTAACAATCTTTATCATGGTCAGAATTGGCGTCAGTCCACCAATGGACTAAACATTTTGTTTTTGTTTTTACTTTAAATACCTTATTCAATAAATTACATGAGATAGTCAACACTCCATAATACAATAAACTTTGTGTTAATGATTTTGTCCAAATGTAGTTTAATGCAAGTGCTTAAAGCATGATATATACAGTACATATGAAAACTTGTCAGAACATATCTCCATCGTAAATCGGGGAGCGCCTGTAGTTCCAAATATACAGTGGTACCTCGGTTCTCGACCGCCTCGAAACTAGTCAAATTCGATTCTCGATGCATTTTGACTAGAAAAGCTTGTCTCGGTTCTCATTGTTTGCTCGGTACTCGGCGCACTTGCTTAAACTTGTATGAGTCGAGCCGCGCAACTCGTTTCAACTGAAACTCGATTCATGATTCACAATTCAAAATTTAGTACACAGTGATTCAGTGATTCAGATTCATGATGGCTCCTGCTCAGTGACGATCGCTGCTATTTGTATCTTGCTTTACGTTTTTTTTACATTTATAGTGCTGTTTTCTTAGTGCAAATAAGTCTCGATGGGTCCGAAAAAGCTTAATTATAAGAGGAAACCAAAAGGAAACACAGACTGCAGTTAGCATTAGCAACTAACCTAGTGCCCTGAGTTCACCAATAGAGTAAGTGTTTTGCTTTTTCACTTTCAATCCATTACTCATTAAATAACATGAGATTTTTCAACACTATTATAAAATAAACTTTGTGTTAATCGTTTTGGCCAACTGTAATGTATCGTAAGTGTTTGAAACACTAACGGACTTATCATTATTTATCACAGGTTCTACCAAACACTCATTAAACTCATCGGTTCATGTTCCATTTAACTTATGATAGATTTGTCGGAACATATCCCCATCATAAATCATGGAGCACCTGTTCAATACAACTCCATTAATGCATATAATGCTTATACAGTGTGGATTTTCAGGGGTCTGGAACGGATTAATTTAATTTAGATTATTCCTTATGGGAAAGATTTGCTCGGTACTTGCTGTTTCTGGTTCTTGACAAGCCTTCTGGTACGAATTTTCGACGAGAACCGAGGTACCACTGTATATTGAAATGGAATTAAGATACTTTCGAGTAACCATTTATTAATTCACCGAATTAATCAAAATGGTAACAGGGCAGCATGGTGGCACTGTGGTAGCCTCACATCTCCAAGGATTCCCAATTCCATTCCTGGCCCGGACTCATCTGTGTGGAGTTTGCATGTTCTCCCCTTTTCTGCATGGATTTTCCTCCACGTACTCCAGATTCTTTCATATTTCAAAGATGTGTTTGCTGTCTCTATAGTGGCCCAGCATGAGTGTGTGTGTCCTGTGATGGGTTTGCACCCTGTCTAGGTTTGGTTCCCACTTTGTGCTGTTGGTTATTCCCCAAATACTATATTCTGATATATACCATACCATATATTTCTGTGATTATACAATAACATCACCTATCCTTAACATCCATGTATTGCCACATTCATAGGTAGAAAGAGACCACCACAGAACCACCACTAACCAGGCATTCACAGGATCATTTTCAGCCCAGCAATGTGTAGTGTTAGTGTCTCTGGTGGTCCCTTTCCTCCGATCGATGGGACAGGGGAGGCGGACAAAAACTGTGTAGGTGTACGCGATAATGTGGGCGATTAATAATCTACGAATTAACTGGCCATTCAGTGTTTTTTTAAAATATAAAAAGTAAATGATGCCATATAGGGCAGATGGGGGCAGCTATGAGGGAATGGAAGTGTAGAGCTTTGTTTCTCACCGCTCCTTTTCCTGCTATCCTCCTTTGTGAGCTTTTGCTGTGCTGTGATTTTCTTTTTCGCTGAGCTTCGGCCTGTTACCGCCCTCATCGATTCACCACTGATCGCTGAGCCATCCTCGCTCGGCAACCTGCTGCAAGGAACCATAGCAACAAGGGGCTGTAGTAAGCAAGAGACCGTTTGTGAGAATGCTTATGTCACACACATGCTCTCTTCCTTTGTCTCTCTCTCTCTCTCAGCTGCACCTGTGCTCGTCTTAGCACTGCTGCAGTGCCTGTCCACAATAATAGAGCATTAGCTTTCTGACTTTCCTAGCACCGATAGAGCATGGAATAGGATTACAGTGGCTTCTGAATAAACAACTAATGGAATTTGTTCCCTAAGCATCCATCAAACAGCCAGGGATGTTTTACCAAACAACAGCACACACACACAATATGAAGCAGAACCACAATGAAAGACAGTTATATGTGAGGCAACCTCTGGTCTGCACCACTTGTCACGCAAACCCATTCAGCAATCGGGAGGAATGCTGAATTCAAGAGGTATACACAGGAAGATGCACATAGGAGACGTTCACACAGCATGCAAAATGAAATCTCATGAAAATCAGATTTTGTTTTCTAGGTTCTCACAGTATTTTTTTTTGAATGCACAAAAGAGCAATGCTTGTCCCACAGGTAAACGATCAAAATGGAGTCCACCAGAAACAGGCACTTCTTATTGGTAATGTTAAAAAGCCCCCGTTAATTCAGCCAAGGCCATGGGTCCTCCACGGCAGCCAGTCCTACTGTGCCACGTTCGACATCTTCCAAAAAATTCCTATCAAGAAAGCCAGTTGCAATACAGTATTGTCCAAAAGTCTTGGACATTCTACATTTTCCAGTTGATATTCTGCATATTCTTTATATACGTTTCTGTTGTCACTGCACGTTGTAGTTCTACAATTACAGACTGTAGTCTTTCTGTTTCTTTACATATTCTGTTCGTCTCCTTTACTCTGTTCTCTAATGGTCAGGACCCCCACAGGACCAGCACTGATCAGGTACTATTTGGGTGCTGGATCATTCTGAGCACTGCAGTGACACTGACGTGGTGCTGGTGTGTTAGTGTGTGTTGAGCTGGTACGATTGGGACAGACAGCAGGATTATGCACGGTACTGTATGTTTGTGTCACACTTCCGGCTTCTCCTTCAAGCATTGAGAGAGATTCTGGCTCCAACACCCATGATGCATGTCCTTCTGACATCACCGTCACATGCCCCGAACCAACCAATCCCAGACCGGTTCCTAGTTCCTGCTCACCCAAGAACTAATTCGCTTCAGCTGTTTCACATCTCCATTTGTGCATATATACCTGGCCAGTTCCTTCACTTGGTGCGAAGTACTGACAACCTTTCATTGTTGCGTACTGAGAGGTTTCCTGTTTGATGGACTTTTTCATGCATGACTGCTTTTCAACTTCCCGATTACAGTATTTTACCTTTGCCACTCTGGTTATTTAGGATGGCCAAGCAGTTAAGGTACTGAACTATGGACCAGAAGGTCCAGGGTTCAAATCCCACCTCTGCTAAGCTGCCACTGTTGGGTCCTTGAGCAAGGCCCTTAACCCACAATTGCTTGGATTGTAAACTTGTATCAATTTTAAGTCACTCTGGATAAGGGCGTCTGATAAAAGACAGAAATGTAAATGTATTTGTTTTGGTCAGCATTACTTTGCTGGTTCCCTCCTATCTCCGCCCATGTCTATTTGTTTGGTTAACCTGTTGACGTTAGTCATTAACAATTTTTCTGTAACTCTGTTTTACATCTGTGAGCGTCTGATCTGTCCAGCCAGCCTGACAGTGCATTTTAATTTTGTTTCCACAGACACATCACCCCAAATATTTGAGGTATGTTACATCACTAATATGGGACTGTGGTAGCCTAGTGGGTAAGGTACTGGACTATGGACCAAAAGGTCCAGGGTTCAAATCCCACCTCCCCCAAGCTGCCACTGTTGGGTCCTTAACCCACAATTGCTTGGATTGTAAGACTGTACCAATTGTAAGTCGCTCTGGATAAGGATGTCTGCTAAATGCTGTAAATGTAAATGTAAATCACTATCCCTCCACTGAAAACCTCCCTTATTTCCCCTTCTCCTCAGCGTGCATTTATGACGAATGCCGATTCAGACCTGGCTGTTCAGACTGAGTCGCATTGCTGCATATCGGACATGTATCAGATTTCAGTTCCACATATGAAAGCTCCCCTGTTTGGAACTGAAAATGTCAGATAATGCCTGAACAGGACAGTTGCATATGCCAGCTGAGCACTAGACACTGCAAGATTGAATAACATGGACCTGTTCCAGAGTTTCCGCCACACCAGATGCTCCCAAGTCTCTATGTGAGCTGGGACTTTGTGATGCATGGGGCAGACGACAGGTGCCCCCACATTACATCGGCAGTGTTAAATGTTATTCAGTCATAATAAAGCCACTGGGGCAAAACAACTTTTTTCAGCTTTTTCCCCTGGGGCCTTACTGCTGATGCCCTGAGGCAGCATGTTTGAAAGCATCATGACTGGTGGAAATGGAGAGGAGAGGACAGAGCCATCTCTATTCCTCCTGAAAGAAGCTTTTAGATGTTCCAACCCAACTAAAATCTCTTAATAAACAAAAAAGGATTGGCTACTTCAACCATAACACAAATGTCTTTTAACAAATGAGGAACCTAAAACCGGGCTTTCATTAACAAAATAAAGCTCAGATCCTTGGACAAACGCCATGAAGCCATGATAATGCTGGCAATATATGTCCTATCCAGGTTGGTTGGTTGGTTGATGAATATTAAAGCCACTTCAGCACATCGGCCATTTCAAGGCAGGAAAGGTAATGTTATTGTCACGTCCTTAAATATGGGCTCTTAGTTTTGTAAGAGGAATTTCAGTGGTTTGCTTGCTTTGTCTCGGTTGAATATTTCAGGTAATGTGTTTCCCTAACATCCAGCCATTACCACATTCAGCAGAGGAAAAACAACCACCAATAACAAAACATTCATAAGGATGTGGATTATTATCAGCCCAGCAATGTGTAGTGATCCGCCACTGACTCTGGTGGTTCCTTTTCTCTGATGGATAGGATAGAGGAAGCTTGACAAAAAAACAGGTGTGCATGAAAAATGGTCAATTACTAATTAAGAAATTACCCAGTGAGTGTCACTGAGTAACGACTTCACCTCTACAAAAACACAGCAATTTTGTGTGCCATTAGACATTCTTAAATAGCTTTCACCAAAGTCCCTCTGTTTCACTGTGTTGGTTTGTGCTGTGTGCCTCCTCTCTCTGCTGGTCGAGGATAATGGCACAATCCAGCCAGTGATATACTGGGTAGGATAGAATAAATTACAGTGATGTTGCTAAGCAATCATCGGCATGGCCTGACTCAGTGGGCTCTAATAGGAAGCTATTTGACAAAGCATGAGTTATGTCCACACCTTTTTCGGATTTCGCTGCTGAGGGTCTTTTTGGAGCTGGTGCCATCTGGATGGATGACCTTGTCCAGGGAGAGCTGGGCATCGCGGATAGATAGTGGCAGCACCAGGGAATCCTGGGTAGCGGGTGAAATATCATCATCGATGCCCTGCTGGCCCAAATGCTGCTTGGCATAGTCAAATCCCTGAACAGGCTGGTCAGCAAAACAAAAAAGAATAGAGAAGTACAGTTAAAAAAGCTCATCTTCAGCAAAATCCTGCACATATAGGGCAGTGCGATGGCTTGGTGGGTGGCACTGTTGCCTCAAAGTAAGAAGGTCCTCAGTTCGATCCCAGGGCCAGCAGCCTGGATCCCCATTTGTGTGCAGTCTGCATGTCCTCACCGTGTCTGTATGGGTTTACTCCAGGTACTCAGGTTTCCTCCCACATTCCAAAGACATGCATTAAACTGATCTTATATGAATCTTATATATACATATATATATATATATATTTTAAATTCACACGCTTAATTAAATGATTGATGAACTTCACATGCTGTCATTGACACACCACTGCTCAGCTGCAGTTAATAGCGGGGTATTATATATACATATAAATATATATATATATATATATATATATATATATGACCATATTTTATATGTATATAAAGTCACTGACAAAAAAATATAGCACCCAGACAGAAACGTTGGATTGCTGGATCTTGCCAAAGAAATGTTTCTCCCGCTGTTTCCCCCGCTGCCCTATAAAAAGGTTCTCAAAGGTTACTTTTGGTAGTATACCTCTTGGTGAGATATTCTTGACTGCTAGAAATGCTTCTATGTATGACACATTTGCCCACAGATGTTGCAGTTGGGCCTGCAGATCCTGCACAATCATAGGTGGACAAAGCTGGCATCCTAGCCGGTCCCATAAATTGGCCATAAACCTGGCGACCGGGCAGGCTAAGGGAGTGTTCCAGTCTGGCAGAGATATTCCTCGGAAGCCCTCATGGAACCACTGCTTCCAACACCTCCTAACAGCTAGGTCAGAACAGTGTAGATGTTGGGCAATTCATCAAAATGACCATCCTTCTTTCTGTCCAATGATGCTCCCCCTCTCAAAGTCTGTTATCTGAGAAAAATGTCTTCGTAGAAGCATGTTGTGCAGTCAACGATCTATCACAAAGAGGTACAGTACCCAAAAGTAGCCTCTGAGAGCCTTTTTATAGGCTTAGACCCAGTATGGCAAGACTCAGTGTCTAAGCTGACCACACCTGACCACATATATATACACACACACACACACATATATGTACACTGTCCTCTTAAAATGATAAGGGGATAAGTTATGTGTTGTGTGCCAGCTGAATGTAATGAGTGCTCTCTAGAGCCTTTTTGCATACATTATTTATATTTCATAATTTAAATCCTGTCACTCAATGTTCCCTGGATACCGTCATGATTAGGTTAAGTTAGGTTTAGCAGGTTTTTAATGTCATTAGTTGTTCGAGCAGATGCTCATGTTTTACACAAGGACACATGACACGACTGCAATTCAAGCTACTTGAAAAGACACCTTAGCAATCTGTATGCTGCACGGCAAAAACACACTTGGCAAACTCAGTTACTTGACTTTGTGACTTAACAAGTAAACTGAATTAATTTCAATTTCATGAAACTTCTGTGAAACTGAATTAAACTTGGAGGCCCTAAAATTGAATGAACTGTTAAATACAGTTAATGTGAACATCTGTCAACACACATTATCACTAACTGACGTCCAACTGTCACAGCTTACCCTGTGACACTCAGTATGCACACTGCTGCTTTGTACTGGCACATTTGTTACATTTAAAATGTCAATGAAACTCCAGTGAATAATAAAAAATCAAAAACACAACACTGAACACACTGTGCCATTCAATCAGAAACTAGACCAGGACGCAAACTTTGTGGTTTAGGTGTTAGTTCTTACTCCTAAGTGCTCACAGAATTTAGTACACTGCATAGCCTACTTTCACTGGAAAGTAGTGAAAGGGAGTCTGCAGAGAATATCTGACCTTGTTCCCAATACATACTGCACTTATTCAGCCCACAGGCTTTCTGAAAGCATCAATCATATTCAGTTTTGTAAGCTATGTCAGAATGTGGTAATGAATAATGAGTGCAATTCGAGTAACAGCAGAAGAAATACATAAACAGCAGCATAGCTACCTGATGATAATAACCCACGTCTCTCCGGTAAGTAGTCTGAATGAAAGAGAAACAGCACGAAGAGTTATTATCTAAGCTTTCTCACTCACACTCAAGGTAAAAGCAGAACAAGAGTAGCATACCAGGATAAATGCAATTTCGAGTACAATTCTGATGCAATGCATACAACAGTGCTGCCACTGAATGTAAAGGTCACAAACAACACGATGAGCATAAGAGATTTTATATATATATATGTGTGTGTAGTAGACAGTACTATTATGCCAGTGTTATAACTGCTTTTACCTACACATACAGCATTGTACATCCAATCAGCACACTTTGTCTGAACAAACCATATACTCTATGTGTCTTAAATTACATACAGTGCATTCGGAAAATCTTCAGACCCTTTCACTTTTTTCCACATTTTGTTATATTGCTACCTTGTGCTAAAATAAAAACTAAATCAATCTTTGTCTCCTCTCATTCTGCTCTCAATATCCCATAATGACAAAGTGAAAACAGAATTTTAGAAATGTGCCCAGACAGAGGCCTCTCCTCAGTAAAAGACACATGAAAGCCCATCTGGAGTTTGCACCTAACGGACTCTCAGACTGTGAGAAACAAGATTATCTTGTCTGATAAAAAGATTGAGCACTCTGCCATAAACCCCAGACTGGGGAGTGCTGCAGTGATGGCTGACCTGGAAGTTTGTCCCATCTGCACACAGGATCTTTGGAGCTCAGGCAGAGTGACCACTGGGATCTTGGTCAGCTCTCTTTCAAAGGCCCTTCTCCCCTGATTACTTAGTTTGGTGGGATGGCCAGATCAAGAGTCCTTGTTGTTCCAAACTTCTTCAATTTAAGAATTATAGAGGCCACTGTGCTCTTGGGAACTTTCAGTGCAGCAGATTTTTGTAGCCTTCCCCAGATCAGTGCCTCCACACAATCCTGTCTTGAGCGCTACAGGCAGTTCTTTCCTCCTCATGGCATGGTTTTGCTCTGATATGCATTGTTAACTGTGAGACCTTATATAGACTGGGGTGTGTCTTTCCAAACCATGTCCAATCAACTGAATTTACCAATCAATGTATAGAAACATCTAAATGATGATCAAGATAAATGGGAGGCTCCCAGAGCTAAATATCAAGTGTCATATCAAAGGGTTTGAATATTTATGTTCCTGAGAAATATGTTGAGTTTTTCCTTTTTAATGAATTTGCAGAAAGTTTCCAAATTCTGAATTCAGTATATACATTGTCATAATTTGGTATAGAGTGCAAATCCGCAAAGCCGCAACAAGAAATGTGAGTCACTGTGGCACCTGAGCACCAGAAGAATAATGTGGAATTGCAAAGTTAAATTATTATAAAATGTTGTATTAAAACATAATAGCACCAGCTTTCTCACAGCCCTGACCAGGATTAAGCAGATATGAAAATTAATGAATGAATATATGAAATGTCCAGTCATGTTGTGCATGCAAGATGATCAACAAATATTTCTGCAGTGTTGCGTTCGAATTTACAGAAATGTCATACGCAGGGATTCAGGGAAATCAGCAAAACGCCACTTGAGGTGCCCAAATTTTGTACAAGACTAATACATCATAAAACAACTCAAAAAGAAAGTGTTTCACTCCATTCTCAGTTCGGCCAAAGTACTTCTCAGTTTCTTTATCAGCTGATTTAACCAGACCATTGCGTCCTGTGAATGATGATGTCTGTTGGTGGAATGGTTTGCCAGTACCGAAGCCACCAGAGACATGGCCTACATGAGGCAGAGGAAAATGCTACAACACATGAACCATGAGTGGAAAGTGACACTGATCAAGAAATTGAAAACTTTATGCCTGGTTATCCTCATCTGATAACACAGCCAAAATTATAAGACCTGGTCAGGGACTTAGATTTGTCAAAAAACATAGCTTAGCTACCTGGTTCAAGATTGAATGTGGGGTTTGCTGTCACCAGGTACGAAAATGTTAATTACAAATTTTAATTTGCCTGGGCCTGTGATGGACCTGTACTTATGGGCTGCTGTATCCAAAAAATGGCCCCCGACTCCCATTTTCCTACGATCTACTTATTTTTAGAGAGAACTGTAGGTATGTTCTCCTTATCTATGCACAGGTTTCCTCTGGGTACTCCAGTTCCTCCTCCCACATTCCAAAGACATGCGTTAGGTCAAACTGGACATCTCCATTGTGTCCAGTCGGTGTTTCCCAACTCTTTTCCAGGGAATGTAATATACCAATCGTTCGCAAATTCAGGAGCGTGTGCTTGTTCATTTATAATTAGCATACAATAATCCATGGCCACGAATAACAAACTGGCCCACCGTATACACCGTTTTTACTTTTTTACAAGCTTAAAAGTTTGTGAAACCCTTTAGAATTTTCTATATTTCTGCATAAATATGACCTAAAACATTTCCATCAGATTTTCACACAAAGTCCCTAAAAGTAGATTAGTGTAGTTCAAGTATAATGCTGATATAATTCCATTCAGTTTACCTTGAACCAGTGGATGAGATTCAGGCTTCCAATGGTTGTCAGCTTTGAAGTCACTCTTGTTTTTAGGGCCAAAGAACGGGCAGTAATGATGATGATGATGATGGTCACGATGCCAATAGGAGCCAAAACAGCAGCAATGATCCAGAGGTTGTTGGAAGGGCCCTTAACCACAGCTGCATAAGTAAAGGGCATTGAAATATTTTAAAATGGCGCACATGTATAATATATGTTTTTTTGTACATAAGCTTTTTTTTAGATACACCTGTTCATCTGCTTGTTAAGGCAAATATCTAATCAGCCAATCGCATGCTAGAAGTCAAATTCATTTAGGCATGGTCAAGACGACCTGCTGAAGAGCATCAGAATGGGAAAGAAAGGTAATTGAAGTGACTTGGCATGGTTGTTGGTGCTAGATCTACTGGGATTTACATACACAGCAATCTCTAGGGTTTACAGAGAATGGTTCAAAAAAAAGAAATAGTGATGCTTGAAAGTTTGTGAACTCTTTAGAATTTTCTATATTTCTGAATAAATATGACCTAAAACAGCATCAGATTTTCACACAAGTCCTAAAAGTAGATAAAGAGAACCCAGTTAAACAAATGAGACAAAAATAGTATACTTGGTCATTTATTTATTGAGGAAAATGATCCAATATTACATATTAGTGAGTGGCAAAAGTATGTGAACCTTTGCTTTCAGTATCTGGTGTGACCCCCCTGTTGCAGCAATAACTGTTGATCAGTCCTGCACACCGGCTTAGAGGAATTTTAGCCCATTCCTCCGTACAGAACAGCTTCAACTCTAGGATGTTGGTTTGATTCCTCACATTAACTGCTCACTTCAGGTCCTTCCACAACATTTCGATTCGATTAAGGTCAGGACTCCAGGATTCCAAAATATTAACTTTATTCTTCTTTACATTCAGATGGTTGGGTCAGAATTTGGCGTAAACATATGATAGCATGGATCCATCCTGCCTTGTATCAACAATTCAGGCTGCTGCTGGTGTAGTGGTGTGGAGAATATTTTCTTGGCACAAGTTGGGTGCCTTAATACCAACTGAGCATCGATTAAACTCCACAGCCTACCTGAGTACTGTCGCTGACCATTTTCATCCCTTTATGACCACAGTGCACCATCTTCTATAGCTACTTTAAGCAGGATAACGCCCCATGTCACAAAGCTGAGAACTTCTGAGACGGTTTTATTTTTGTACTCAAATGGCCTCCACAGTCAGCAGAGCACCTTTGGGGTGTGGTGGAACGGAAGATTCATATCATGGATGTGCAGCCGCCAAACCTGCAGCAACTGCGTGATGCGATCATGTCAATATGGACCAAAATCTGTGTGGAATGTTTCCAGCACCTTGTAGAATCTATGCCACAAAGAATGAAGGCAGTTCTAAAAAGAAAACTGGGTTCAACCCAGTACTAGCAAGATGTACCTAATAAAGTGGTTCATCTCCTTGTGATCTGTGCCAAGCCTGTAGATATGGAAGTATATTCCATCCCTACACTAATCCCTAATCCTACATGTCTTCCCAACACTGTTTAAACATTCTTCTTTGTAATCAGACACTTATCTGGTTGGATCTCTGGCTAAGCCTCAGAGCTAGTCTCTGTGTCCTGTGGAGAGCTGAATTGGTGTTTATAACACGTAAAGTGCCAGGATGTGTGTGGAGCT
Organism: Ancistrus triradiatus; assembly: GCA_025084515.1. Classification (NCBI taxonomy): domain Eukaryota; kingdom Metazoa; phylum Chordata; class Actinopteri; order Siluriformes; family Loricariidae; genus Ancistrus; species Ancistrus triradiatus. Next base: position 19,045 of record JAJAGP010001152.1, read on the forward strand.
CAATCAAGCCCCACTTTACTTCCACACACAGCACAGGGATTAGCACAGAAACATTTACAAGATTGATCACTAAGCTGGAAGCCGTCCATCCAAAAGAGAGTTAGTGCAAAAATAATACAAACAGAGGGAAATATTAACATACGTTCAGCTTGCAGCTGGACAAAGTAGCCCAAGGTCAGAGCCATGGTCTGAGAGTCCACCGTGTTCAGGATTTTAGCTGAGGTTGTGCCGGAGAGCGGTGTTCCATTCAGCTGAACATAGTAGGTCAGTTCAGCTGGGTTTTTCTGCCCTGCCACTCGCCTCATGCCAACCATCTGAACATAGGACACAACACACTAAGGTAATGCAGGACAGAAAGGCACAAATGTTATTACCATCCAGATAATAAAAAAAAGAAGTAGATGTGTAGTTGTGACATGGGGCACTCCTGGTCTGCATGCATGCCACAGACCCAGTCCCCCAGACCCAAGGAAATCTGGAACTTGGAAGACTCCTGGTAAAACAGATAGTGCCCCAGATCGAGGGAGATTATCAATGGTCTTGTATGTCTTACAATTGCTCCCACAGTTGATTTATTCACACCAACTTGCTTGCCTATGGTAGATTCACTCTTCCCAGCCTGCTGCAGGTCTACAATTTTCTTCCTGGTGTCCTTCGACAGCTCTTTGGTCTTGGCCATGGTTGAGTTTGGAGTCTGACTGTTTGAGGCTGTGGACAGGTGTCTTTTATACAGATAACGAGGTCAAACAGGTGCCATTAATACAGGTAACGAGTGGAGGACAGAAGAGCTTCTTAAAGAAGAAGTTACAGGTCTGTGAGAGCCAGAAATCTTGCTTGTTTGTGGGTGACCAAATACTTATTTTCACCATGATTTACAATTTAAATTCTTTTTAAAATCCTACAATGTGATTTCCTGGATTTTTTTTCTCATTTTGTCTCTCATAGTTGAAGTGTACCTATGATGAAAATTATAGACCTCTCTCATCTTTCTAAGTAGGTGAACTTGCACAATCAGTGGCTGACCAAATACTTTTTGCCCCACTGTATACCTGCAATATCCGTCTTAGACTGGTTGATTAAAAAATGTTTTGAATAAGCATTCAACATTACAGTGATCCTTTAGGCTTACCTGGACAGTGTAGCTGCCTATGGTTGTAGCCCGTCTAAAGCGTGCACCCTGCTGGTGTGCCACCTGGAATAGTTCTGCCAAGCGTTGCTCCATCATCCTGGCAAAACTCTGATACTGGCCCTCTAAAGACGAGTTCTCCACATCCTGAATCACTGCACACAAACAGAAGCGAGCAGAGAACAAAAGCAGAATCTAGTGCACCATAGTTAATCCCATAACACCGCGGCTGACCTTGGTTAAGACATATCGATCACTCTGACAGGCTAGAGGAGGGAAGCCAAAGTAATACAATCTCTCTGACAATACACAAGGTGTCAACATAAACACTCCCCCTGACACACATATTCACATAAAACAAAACCACACAAACTTTAAAGGGCATGCCAGTAGCTGTGTTTTTAGGTTTTAGAGTTATAAAAATACTCCAAAGTCTGATGCAAGAAAAAAGCTTGATCCTTTAAAAAGTAATTCCACATAGAAAATATGTAAAATATGGAAGACAATTACCCCAAAACCTAATGTTATGATGGGCACTACTGATCTGCTGCATGCTGCAGACATAAACGATCAACCAGAAGAACCCAGGAACTTGTGTTGTAATTAAGACCAGATTAAGAGTTTTTTTTCATGATACAAGAATAAAAAGAAGAAAACGAAAATAATTACATTAGTCTGTAATTCACTTCTAATTCACATATATATAGATCAATACATAAATAAGATTCTATTAAATTATATATTTAAAAAAATATAACATTCAATAATATATAGCCTAAAATTATTACTAATTATTATCATATTATAGTCTTAAACTATGGCATACTGAATACTGAATACTGAACATGAACTGAATATTAAAGAACATCCATTCTACCCATTATTATTATTAAATATGAAAACATAATAATACAATTTCTAATTTCAAACTGAGACGAGGCTGAGTCCAAATGAAGCCGAGACTGGATTTGAGTACTACAATAGTATCAAGAATACAAAAGCCATGAATTGGGTCGAAACTTGAATGCTAGTTAAGACTAGAGACTAGGTAAGAACTGGAACTTGAAAGTTGAATGTCATTTACATTTACAGCATTTAGCAGACGCCCTTATCCAGAGCGACTTACAATTGGTACAGTCTTACAATCCAAGCAATTGTGGGTTAAGGGTCTTGCTCAAGGACCCAACAGTGGCAGCTTGGCAGAGGTGGGATTTGAACCCTGGACCTTCTGGGCCAGAGTCCAGTACCTTAACCGCTAGGCTACCACATGCAACTTAAGCCACACCTCGCAGACTACAGGAGCAGAGTACAACCTGTCCTATCTCAGCAGTAAAGCACTGAGAGAGGTTTGAGTTGCATTGCAGGTTTGTGCTCAGTCTGGCCGCAGGGTTTCGTTCTGGTTTCCAGGGTGTTAGCCTGGCGTAGACTCTCAGCACAACATTCAGTTCCAGTTCTGCCTGTGTAAAAGTTTGTTGGCCTAGCGCTTGGTTGACTTCTGCTTCAATCTGTTACGCCGTTTCCACCTCACCAGGGGTTAACAAGTCTCAGAAATGCTCAGGTTGAGGGGCTGGATCTGCAGCATGCAGCAAGCCTTAGACATCCCTCGTGGCACAAACAAATCGAAGGTTACCTGGGCTGTCTTCAGTGCTGACAAATTAGGTTGCCATGTTCAATCCAAATCATACTTCATATCCATATTCAAACTGATTAGTTAAAAACACAACATTCAGTTTAACAATTTTTATTTGAATATCAGTCGTTTCCCCCAGTTATGTCAATAAAGGGTATACAGTGGTACCTTGGTTCTCGACCACCTCAGAACTCGACGAATTCGGTTCTCGACGCATTTTGACTAGAAAAAATTGTCTCGGTTCTTGTCGTTTATTCGGTACTCTGCACACTTAAACTTAAATGACGAGTCTAGCTGCGGGACTCGTTTCAGCCAAAACTCAGTTCACGATTCCTGATAAACCACTCAGTGATTCAGATTCACAACAGTCCTTCCTCAGTGAAGATCTGTAATGTGTTTATTGTGTTTTTCTTTACTTTGACATCTAGAGTACTATATTCTTAGAGCAAACAAGTCTCCATGGGTTCTAAAAGTGTTAGTTATAAGAGAAAGCAAACACAGGCTGAACTTAGCTTAGCATCTATGCTAGTGCCCGGAGTTCATCAATAGAGTAAGTGTTCCATTCACCTTTCACTTTCTATCCATTACTCACTAAACTGCATTAGATTCTCCTACACTTCAATATAAAATATTAATGTTATTAATGATTTTGGCCAACTGTAGGTTAATGTAAGTGTTTTAAACATTAACTTACTTAGCATTACTTATCATATCTTCGCTAATATACAATATAGACCGCTCTACCAAACACAAATGGTTCATGATACATTTAACTTGTGATGGATTTATTAGAACATATCTCCATCATAAATCAGGGAGCACCTGTAGAATACAACTCCATTAATGCATATCATTCCTTATACAGTGTGGATTTTCTGGGGGTCTGAAACGGATTCAATCAATTTTTATTACTTATGGGAAAATTTTGATTGGTACTACTTGCTTTCCGTTCTCGACAAGCCTTCTGGAACAAACGACGAGAACCAAGGTACTGCTGTATTATAAATTATATCATAATATAATAATAATAACATTTAACAAACAAAATCAACCGAAAATAGGTTTCAAGCAATCCAAATCAACACAATAAGGTTCGTAAACAGAATACTGGAAGAGGACCTGTTTATGCATATGCAGACATTTAATCCTGTTACTATCAATCAACATGAGAGTTACCTGTGATTACCCAAAAATTCTTGGTTGCCACTGTAGTGTTGAGGTTGTGGTACTCCAGAGCTGGAAGAGAGGAAAGAGGAAGCGTTTCTAATCAGACTTGCCTTAGCTTTGATCCTGAGTCCTGAGGCCTTTAATAATATCTTAACCCAGAGCGTAACAGACACACAATCCATACTTGTAGAGTGAAGTCCTGCAGCATTTTCCTAATGAAAATTTGACTCAATTACATAGTGCTAGTCTGATTAAAAGCTTTGGCTGACTGCATGCTCTCAGGGCATGTAGGAGAAGAGAGTGTGAAATCAGAACCAGGCACTGGACTACTTCCCTGTGACAGGAGAAGCAAGGCTATGCAGGTTTTGAATATTATATGCACCTGCAAAATAGTTGGTGGGTTATATTAAACTGATGTTAACATTATGAGACAATTGTAGTTAAAACATCTATAATGCTTCACAAGCGGTTCAGAGCCAGATTTATTTTACCAATAGGCCCATATGGATTCAATTTACATGGGATTTCTTCTTCTGTCACAAGATCAGGCATATTGGTGTTCTTCTGCATTCTCATCTGAGAAAATTATTTGACAATATAGGAAGAATTACTGTTTGTTATCCAATTCAGTGGTTCTCTGATGTTTTAGTCCCATCTGGATGCATATCTCTGTAATTTTACAAGCAGATGTTGCCTCAAGTAAAAAAAAAAAAAAAAAACGCTGATTCATGCCATAGGCATTTTAAGTCAAATGTACATCAGAGAAAACTACAAGCTGAAGTTTTACAGAGGTCAATGCCCTATTTAATTGAAATAATAATAATAATAATAGTACTAGATATGCACAACATTCATGTATACCTACTTTTAGCTTTCTAGACATTCTAACTATCAGTCAGTTAAGTGTGACGCAAACATTAGAGTTCAAAAAGAATAAAATCCACAAGAAACTTGCTCATCCTGGGGGAAATTATTTGCTATTCGGGTGCAAGAGATTTGTCACGTTTATAAGGGTGTAAAAATTCAACCCCTCATTCCTCTCAAATGTCTTGGTAATTATTTGGTTAGTTATATCATGTGTGTTAAGGGACAGTGCAGTGATGTAGCTCCCTAGTACTGGAGTCTGACATGGGAGGGGAGTCACTCATTCACTGTCCATACAGGCAGCACAGGGCAGAAGGCAGGGGACACACAAAACACCAGCCACACACACTTTAGAGACACCAACTGACCTAAGACTTGTCGTTTAAATGTGGAAGGAAAGCAGAGTACCTGGTAAAAACCCATGTAAACACAGAAAGAACACAGTCAAGTCACGACTCGAACCCGTGCCTCTGGAGCTGTAGCATGACAGTACTGACCACGGTGAGAAAAACAATCCTAATAATATTGTGGATCATGATCCAGCCATACAAAAGCATGGCATGATATTTTTGCCAGCTAATTCACCCCTAGATTAAGAAGTAGTGCTCAGACCCTTTCAAAAATCCAAGAAAATATTTATTTCAAAAAAGTATATTTTATACATATATGGCAAACAGCTGAATCAGAACTAAACGAACCAGCAGCAGTATAGAACTGCGGGAACATTGTGAATATTCCCTGGTTGCCTGCAGACCTTGTTAAGCAGCTATGTGTGACAAGAGGTTGTGGCCACTTCTCATGGAAATGAGCAAGCCTGACTCTCTTCTATCAAATAACTGCTTAACCTTCCTGTTTGAAATGTCGCTTCCAGTTTATCCACTGACAGAGGGCCAGAGAACAGCGTAAAAAATAAATGGGAGATAAGGAGCGCTCAAACAGATCATGTAGCGCAGAGAAGGTTGCATTACCTTGCAAATGAGTGCAATTTGAGGACAGAATGTTACTCAGAAGTCACGTAATCTGCCTTCTGCCTTCCAACCGTACAACAGTTATTTCGTTCCGTTTCTCATGAGAAGTCAGATAGCTTTCTAGTGACCTTTCAAAGAAAACTGACCTATGCTAAGCCTTCTAAACACAGCCCAACATAAACCCATGTGCCCACTCTGTGTTCCTCTAGTGTATGTTCTGAGCTCATTTCAACTAGTCCAAATATACATGTTAATGGCAAAAATATTTTTTATGTCATTAATTTCATTACTCTACCATATGACGCGCCTGTACTTATGGGCTGTGCCCAAAATTGTCCTCTAAACACTATTCCATACATTCTACATACTACACAGCATATACAGTGGTGTGTTAGCCCTAGCCCTAAATTGCCCCCGTCCCAACTTTTTTTGGAATGTGTTGCAGGTGAAATGCAGGAATGGATGTTTATTAATAAATGAAATGATGTTGACCAGAAAAAACATGAAATATCTCAGGTTCATACCGTCTGCAATGAAATATGGGTTTTTACATGGATTTTCCATACTGTTTTCTTATTTGGGGGTTGTATGTACTATATGTATAAGCTTATGCATTGCATTCGGAAAGTCTTCAGACCCTTTCACTTTTTTATATCACCAATCACTCTGCACTCAATACCCCATAATTACAAAGCGAAAACAGAATTTTATTCATTTTAGTACTTGGTTGAAGCACCTTTGGCAGCGATTACAGCCTCCAGTCTTCTTGGGATTGATACCGCAAGGTTTGCACACCTTAATTTGGGGATTTTCTGCCATTCTTCTCTGAAGATCCATTTTGGACAGCCATTTTGAGGTTTCTCCAGAGATGTTTGATTGGGTTTAAGTCAGGGCTCTGGCTGGGCCACTCAGGACATTCAGAGTTGTCCCTAAGCCATGCCCGTGTTGTTTTGACTGTGCGCTTAGGGTCATTTTCTTATTGGAAGGTGAACCTTTGGCCCAGTCAGAGGTCCTGAGATCAGGTTTTCATTAAGAATACCTCTGAACTCTTCAGCTTTCACTCTCCCTGTCCCAGCCACTGAAAAACACCCCCACAGCATGATACTGCCACCACCATGCTTCACTGTAGGGATGGTATTGGGCAGGTGATGAGCAGTGCCAGGTTTCCTCCAGACATGGCGCTTAGAATTGAGGCCAAAAAGTTCAATCTTGGTTTCACCCAAAGATCCCACAGAATATTGTTTCTCACAGTCTGAGAGTCCTTTAGTTTTTTTTTTCCCCACAAATTTGAGGCGGGCATTAATGTGTCTTTTCAGGCTTCTGTCTGGCCACTCTGCCATAAAGCCCAGATTAGTGGAGTGCTGCAGTGATGGTTGACCCTCTGGAAGTTTCTCTCATCTGCAAACAGGATCTTTGGAGCTCAACCAGAATGACCATTGGGTTCTTAGTCACCTCTCAAACCAAAACCCTTTTCCCCTGATTACTTAGTTTGGTGGGGTGGCCAACTCTAGGAAAAGTCCTTGTTGTTCCAAACTTCTTCCATTTAAGAATTATAGAGGCTACTCCACTCTTGGGAACTTTCAGTGCATCAGAAATTTTTTGTAGCCTTCCCCAGATCGGTGCCTCCACACAATCCTCTCTCTGAGCTTTACAGGCAGTTCGTTACTCCTCATGGCTTGTTTTTTGCTCTGATATGCACTTCTAGCTGTGAGATCGTATATAGACTGGTGTTTGTCCAATCAACTGAATTTACAACAGGTGTACTCCAGTAAAGGTGTAGAAACAGCTCATAGACGATTAAGAGAAATGGAAGGCCCCCCAAGCCAAGTGTCATAGCAAAGGGCCTGAATACTTATGTCCATGCAAAATTTTAGTTTTTGCATACAAATTTTAAAAATTCTTTTTCACTTTGCCATTATGGGGATATTGAATGCCTAATAATGGGGGAAAACATTTTTTTTGTGAACAAAATAAAAGGTTCTGAAGACTTTCAGAATATATAAAATATATATATACTCCAGCCTTGAGGAACTAATTGAGTAACCTTGAGTAATTACTAAGTCATTTCCATACTTTTATTAAGAAATGCTATGTAAGCCTAAAAAGACTTACGCTCTGCGGTGATGAGGGGAGGGTAGAAAAGGAAGTATCCCACAAGCTCAGCTGTCAGATGGCTCAACAGCTTGCTGGCTGCAGTGCCATTAAATGCCACCGTCTTGTTATGCACCACGTATATCAGCGATACTGCAGAAGAGCCAGTTGACTGAGATACACTCCAGATCTGAGAGAGAGAGCAAAGCATGAGACCAAGTGAAAGACAGACTAAATAGAGATGGAGAAAGGCAATTAAGAAATTATAATTCACAAAATCTGTTGTCAAACTGACACAACAACAAATCAAAAGACAAAGAGCTGATTTACTCTATAGCAGCCATGCTCAAAGCACTTGAATGATAAAAGACAAAAAAATTCAAATACAATATTAATTTCTTTATGCACTATGCGGGGGCATCCCTGGTCTAATTACACTACCACAGACCCGGCCACCTTGACTTGGAGGAACTCTGAAACTCTGAAGCTGGAAGCCCCTCTCTTCAGGTAAGGGTGGGCAATATGATGATATTTTATCATATCGTGATCAATTTTGTTATCTTGATAGACGACATGCTTTTTTGAGCATCGTTAGTGCTTAAAGAACACTGACCAACTGTATGTTTTATTGTAATAAGTCTTGTTTAATTGGATGACGTGCAGCACATTTTGAACATAAATCACTTTATTAAGCATGGGATAATATTTGAATAGTAGTTTTTAAGAATCTGTCGCTACTGATGCATGTTGTCTGAGATCACATGTATTGTGATAAATATCGTGTATTGTGAAAATGTCTTTAATTATTGTGGTATAATATTATTTTACCATATCGCCCACCCCTAACTTCAGGGCACTTATAGTCAACCCTGACACTGCAGGTGACGGAACCGGACTCAACCCTAGGTTGGTATCAACCAATAGGGTCGGGCCCTATGGACACATATATGAAACGGGAACTCCTACCCGGTGGAATGGTCAAACATGTACTCCTGAACAGTAGAACAGGGCAGCCTAGCCAAACAGTAGCACAGAGGTGAGATACGATCCAGAGTGGCTCAGTTGGTAAAGCACTGGTTTCCAAAGCTGAGTCCTCCTGGCTCGTATCATGCCTCTGATAAGATAGAGCTTGTCTCTTGGACTGCAGGCCTGTCTGTCTGCATGTGTGATGGCTGAGTCCCCATCGAAGGCATCCTCTGATCATCTATCTATGTTCCGCCTTGCCCGGGGCTTCTACCTTCTGAGTTTCAGTTTTCCTGTGGGGGTCTGTGGTAGCACAATCAGACCAGGGTTGCTCCTGCATGGGACACCCATTACTGTGTGTAATAATATAACCTGTGAACAGTTTCAGGATGGTGTGTGATCAGACCTGTACAGTAAGTCCGCTGTAGGAGTTGAGCACTTTGGCCTCTGCCTCAGCGAAAGCATTCTCAAGTCTCTGCTCCATCAGCTGAGAGAACTGACATGACCTCAGATCATCTCCCGGTCCTACGAATCTTAGAACTGTACACAAATGCTATGTCACATACACACACTCACTCAAGCCAGTGTACAGCCAGTCAACACATCATTTTTAAGTTGTATAATACTACCCTACTCTGTACATGCACCACAGAACCAGCCCCCACCACCGAACGTGTCCTGCAACTTGGGAGCCTTTGGCAAGGCACAAACTCAGGTACACATTGGGGAATGTATCTAGTGCACGGATTGTGGCTCCACTGCAGGGGCTGTCATAGTCATAACATGAGCCACGGTACCCATGAAGTACCCACTCAGACATTATTGCTCGCTCGCTCTAACACTGAGCCACACTAGTTCTTATCCCACCACTGTCGAGGTGAGGTCTGACTTGGATTTCGGGTTGCGAAGCCCACCCTCACGTTTGCAGGGTGTGCAGTACCAAGACCTCACCAGTGCCCATGTTAAAAGGTGGCAGGTCCATGCAGAGCAGCAACAACACTCAAATCAAATCAGCATGTCCAGTTGTTATTGTTCTTAGGTTTCTGCCTCAGCAGAGGCTCCGAAGTTACAAGGTCAACTCATGGTGACTGGGTCTGTGGTATGTGGTACAGACAAGAGGTGCCCCCCTTAGAGTACATTCAGTGGCTAGGTTTGTTTAATAAACCTGTCATATAGGTGCACATACACCGGCCTATAAAAATCATCTACAAAGCTGGTGGAGACAGACTGAGAACTGTAGCTAAAGCAACAGGATTCCTATTATAAAGTCGAAATACTGTAAAATTGTCAAAAATATATGAGAATATGAAACTAATGCAAAGACCCTGTACACAGCACTTATCTACAGTGGTGCTTGAAAGTTTGTGAACCCTTTAGAATTTTCTACATTTCTGCATAAATATGAGCTAAAACATCATCAGATTTTCACACAAGTCCTAAAAGTAGACAAAGAGAACCCAGTTAAACAAATGAGACAAAAATATTATACTTGGTCAATTATTTATTGAGAAAAATGATCCAATATTACATATTAGTGAGTGGCAAAAGTATGTGAACCTTTGCTTTCAGTATCTGGTGTGACCCCCCTGTGCAGCAATAACTGCAGCTAAACGTTTCCTGTAACTGTTGATCAGTCCTGCACACCGGCTTGGAGGAATTTTAGCCCATTCCTCCGTACAGAACAGCTTCAGCTCTGGGATGTTGGTGGGTTTCCACACATTAACTGCTTGCTTCAAGTCCATCCACAACATTTTGATTGGATTATGGTCAGGACTTTGACTTGGCCATTCCAAAACATTAACTTTCCTTGGTAGAATGACTTGTGTGCTTCGGGTCGTTGTCTTGCTGCATGACCCACCTTCTCTTGAGATTCAATTCATGGACAGAAGTCCTGACATTTTCCTTTAGAATTCTCTGACATAATTCAGAATTCATTGTTCCATTAATGATGGCAAGCCATCCTGGTCCAGATGTAGCAAAACAGACCCAAACCATGATACTACCACCACCATGTTTCACAGATGGGATCCCTGATCTTTAAAAAAAAACAGGGTGCCCACTCACACCTGATTCTCATCCCACTGATTGAAAACACCCGACTCTAATTTCACCTTCAAATTAACTACTAATCCTAGAGGTTCACATACTTTTGCCAATATTTTTGTCTCACTTGTTTAACTGGGTTCTCTTTATCTACTTTTAGGAAATTCGAAAGGGTTCACAAACTTTCAAGCACCACTGTAATTATTGTGATTCTCCTCCTTCACATGCTAAACGTGATACATATCTTCAAACAGTTGGCCAAATAATGTAGATGTTTATCTGAGCAATTTGTTTTGACTTCCCATGTAGTAGGCGAGTACTGACTGTAGCACATCTGTGCAGGGTTTGTCAGCCTTTACTGCCACGTCACTGCCAGATTGAAAATACAGAGTCAACCAAAAGTTTGCATCTATCATCATGTGGTCAGGGAATGTCCAATGTTATTGGGTTAGGCAATGACTAGCTCAAAATGTGCAGGTGAATAACAACCTGGGCATCTGTGGTAGCCTAGCGGTTAAGGTACTGGACTATGAACCAGAAGGTCCAGGGTTCAAATCCCACCTCTGTTGGGTCCTTGAGCAAGACCCTTAACCCACAATTGCTTGGATTGTAAGACTGTACCAATTGTAAGTTGCCCTGGATAAGGGCGTCTGCTAAATGCTGTAAATGTAAACCTTTAGTCTTTATTTCATGTCTACAAGCTTTACCTGGCCACTGAGGGTATATAACAATATCGCAGTGTTTTACCTCTATTAGCTGTCCTAATGTCTCAGTTATTGGAAGTAGATCAAGCTTAACAGGTGCTATCTCTCTGAGCCATTCTGCGTCTCTGACCTGTCTTCAGCATCAATGAAACGGCAGGACTGGGTCTCCAGGGGGTTGCTGGGATTGGCACTGCCTGCACCATGGGCACAAACTGCCGGATATCCGCCATCATCCTGTCCATGCCGTAGGCGCTCAGAGAATCTACTACCGCTGACGCAACGTAGACCATATCAGCACGAGTCACGTAATAACCCACAGTCACGTTGGGCACCATGGACAGACTTTCAATCTGCGGGAGCAAAGAGCATCAGTCAATCCAAATGTTTTATATGGCGACCTCGCGGAGAAAGCTGAACACTGAGTTTGCACACAGTCAGTAGCTTTGTGAGGAGAAAATGAGGTGTGAAATTGATATGCTGAAAAAAAAACAGATGATATCCTTGAATGAGCTGTTTTTTCCCAGACTGGGAGATAATCCAAATACAAAACGCACCAATGTATATCACGTTTTGCCTCTTCTCGAGACAACGAATGTGAGAAAAATCATGTCGATATTCTCGCATATCCGAGGCATTCCCCATGTGGTCGATAAAAGCAGTGTTGCGACAGCTCTGTGAATAAAGAAATGACAGATGGCCCCATGGTTCGACACACATCAGAGCGGTGCGTGTATATGTGTGTGTGTGTGTGGGGTGAGGTGGGTGTAGTGCGGGATTTCCTTTACAATTGAGCTTTGTTGCACGAGTTGTGAACAGGCCTTTCTCTGTATCGTCCATCAACACGCCACATGAATGTGATCGAGGGATGATGTGTCATTCAGCCTTGGAGGTAAACCTTACCCACACTTCCCTCAATTAAAAGGATTGATAGAAGAATAAATTATTACATTTACTCCCGGTGCAGTCAGGAACATCAACTAGACTTATTTATGGGCAAAGAGCTTTTTTATCAGGAGTCTTATGCAAAAGATTGGGCACCCCTATATATTTTGGGGTGTTGATTTTCTGAATGAACTGTTATCAACATAATATTTGCATGGAGCAAACTTAAGTACAGCGTGTCTCAAAAGTATGGAAACACCCATATTAAATGAAAAGAGCTTGGCAGACGGTGATCCAAATCTAGACACAAGCTGTGCAGGAAGAAGGAATTCTTATGCCATGTCACCAACATCTTGAATGCCACCATCTTGGATTCATTTCAGGTTTTCAAATGGGAAGGTATCCATGTGACACATCAGAATGGCAGAGAAAGCAAAACAATGGTGCTTCATGTGATTATTCGTTCTCACGTTCAAACAGTGATTTTTTTCATCTGATGTGAAAAATGGAAGCAGAACGTATTGAGACCTCACAAAATCATTGGACATCATTGGACTAAGAGAAGAAAGATGGTCCTTTTGACGACAATTGCCCGCCATCTAGGCCGTTCTGACACAGCTGTCAGGAGGTGTGGGGAGCAGTGGTTCCCTCACACACACAGCAAACAGGATCTGGAGGGCCCAGACAGACCAACAATAGAGAGGATCATTTGATCTGCCGACAAGCACAAGAAGCTCCCAGTTTCATTCTACAGTGGTCCTTGAAAGTTTGTGAACACTTTAGAATTTTCTATATTTCTGCATAAATATGACCTGAAACATCATCAGATTTTCACATAAGTCCTAAAAGCAGATAAAGAGAATCCAGTTAAACAAATGAGACAAAAATATTATATTTGGTCATTTATTTATTGAGGAAAATGATCCAATATTACATATTAGTGAGTGGCAAAAGTATGTGAACCTCTAGGATTAGCAGTTAATTTGAAGGTGAAATTAGAGTCAGGTGTTTCAATCAATGGGATGACAATTAGGTGTGAGTGGGCACCCTGGGTTTTTTTTTTTTTTACAGAACAGGGATCGATCAAAGTCCTGCTCTTCAGAATACATGTTTGTGGAAGTGCATCATGGCACAAACAAAGGAGATTTCTGAGGACCTCAGAAAAAAAGTTGTTGATGCTCATCAGGCTGGCAGAAGGTTACAAAACCAAAAAGTTTGGACTCCACCAATCCACAGTCAGACAGATTGTGGACAAATGTAGGCAAATCAAGACCATCGTTGCCCTGCCCAGGAGTGGTCGACCAACAAAGATCACTCCAAGGTGTGCCGTAATAGTTTGGTGAGGTCACAAAGGACCCCAGGGTAACTTCTAAGAAACTGAAGGCCTTTCTCACATTGGCTAATGTTTAATGTTCATGAGTCCACCATCAGATGAACACTGAACAACAATGGTGTGCATGGCAGGGTTTGCAAGGAGAAAGACAACTGCTCTCTCCAAAAAGAACATTGCTGCTCATACTGTAGTTTGCTAAAGATCAACGTGGACAAGCCAGAAGGCTATTGGAAGAATGTTTTGTTGGACAGATGAGACCAAACTAAAAGTTTAGGTTTCAAAGAAAAGCAATATGTTTGGAGAAAGGAAAACTGCATTCCAGCTTAAGAACCTCATCCCATATGTAAAACATTGTGGTGGTAGTATCATGGCTTGGGCCTGTTTTGCTGCATCAGGGCCAGGACAGAAGAAGTGATTGATGGAACAATGAATTCTGAATGAAATCAGAGAATTCTAAAGGAAAATGTCAGGACATCTGTCCATGAACTGAATCTCAAGAGAAGGTGGGGTCATGCAGCAAGATAACGACCCTAAGCACACAACTGGGTTCTCTTTATCTACTTTTAGGACTTGTGTGAAAATCTGATGATGTTTTAGCTCATATTTATGCAGAAATATAGAAAAAAGGGTTCACAAAATTTCAAGCACCACCGCAATGTATATATATATACAGTTTCATTTAATTCCAACAACTCCTTCTCGGTTAGTTATTTTTGGGTCAACGAGTGTATTACAGATGCCCTATATGAACAATTACTGAGCTGCCAATTGGGACCATTTTTGACTTCTCAGATGAATTTAACCAAACAGAGATACATGACTTTGCTGTTTTAGGATCACAGTTGTGAGTTCTTAGTATGAGAAAGACAAACTCACCTGTACACGAATGTTGGTGTTATTCAAAGATTTCGCCAGTGCCAAAGTGAGACCTTTTGGAAGGTTTTGTTTCAGGATACTTTCCAGCCGGTTCCTCCTCAAATGGACAAACAGAACTGCCAGGAAAGGACGCAGACAAAGAGGCAGTGTTAAGTTTTAAAGGGTAAAAAGGACGCCAGTCATATCTATTACTCAAATACTGAATGACAACTGAAACTACCAACATTAAAACAAACCTCCACATCCTCCGTCTTTCGAGAGTTAAGATGTAGATTTGCGTCCCTTGCATAAATCTAAGGGAATTTACCATTAAGGAGCTTTATGCAACACTTAACAGTTTTTAAGGGCTTACTTAAGGCCATGGTTCTCAACCCGGGTCATCACTTGGGTGCACTAGGGCTCTGAGGAAAAAAGGTTGGGAACCACTGGCTTAAGGGACATTCAATACTTAAGGGAAAATTTAAGGGATTATGGCGATTAAGGGATTATTTCCTTAAGAAAGCTCTTCGGTAACGCTTAAGGCATTTTTTCTACAACACACTTAGCTTTAAGAGATGTTTAAGGGCAATCTTAAGAGAAAATTTCACATAAGATGTTTTTTTAGCAACTGGGCACAAACCCTTAGGGGTTAATATAAATTGTACAGTTGCTTTGCTATCAGATTTATGAGATGTCATGGATAAATAAGCCAAACATCCAACATGAGGGTTTTTTTTTACCTGTTTTAACCCACATCCTATCAGAGACGTTACAGCTAAGCGGCAGAGCTTGAGTGATGGTGGTAAAGGGAGATGCAGTGCCTCTGGGTGGACTGGCCCTGGTACGCTGAGTGGTAGTGGTCCATGTAGAGAGCACAGCAGGAGCCACAGTCCTCAGAGGTTTCGCTGTAGTGGTTGTTGTAGAAGTGGTAGTATGTCTTGTGCTGGTGATTTGAGTTGTGCTGGTCTGTTGTGTGGTTGTGGTTACTGGAGAAGCAGTAGTGGTTGTGGTAGTCGTTGCTGGAGATGTGGTAGTGATGGTGGTGAGTTGAGGAAAAATACTACCTGTTTGCTCCTTGGTAGGTGCTGCTGATTGTTCTGATGTATTTGCATTTTTATTTGGCACTGTGGGAATTTTCATCTGGGGAGGAGTTAAACCAGACTCGTTTCCTTTTGAAGAAAGTCTGGCGGAAGATGACGTCAGGTCAGAAATCCGGTCGTCCCGCGTAGACTTCTCTGTAACAACAACACCAGGTTCACTCACTTCCTGTGCGGGATCCCACTGTATCAATGCAGAGGACCCTGATGCCAGTGATGACTGAGAAAACATCAGCAAAGGTGAAGATGTTGATGATGGCTCTAATGATGCTGATAACATATCTGATGAAAATATAGATACGACTGGTGTAATTTGTTTTAATGTAGGAGAATCATAATACGAAGATGTAGACGCAGATGCTGGTGTTAATGATGACGAGGACAATGGCATCGCTGATGGTGATTCAAATATCAGTGGTGCTACTTGGTTTGTCAATGCAAATTCATAGTTGGATGATGTTAATGGCGATGATGCTAAGGCTGCTTCAGGTAAAGATGAGGATGTTAATAGTAATGGCAATGCTGTAGTTGATGTTGAGGACACTTGTTCTAATGCTGGTAATGTTGATAATGATGAGGATGAGAATGGTGGCAGTGGTGATAAAGAGGATGATAATGCTGAGGGTGGGGTTAATGAGGATGATGCTGGTGATGATAAAGCAGCTGCTGCAGATGACGGTGACGATGTTGAAGATAATGCTGAGGACTGTGTTAATGATGATGATAGTGCTGCTGCTGCAGATGACTGTGATAATGTTGAAGATAATCCTGAGGATTGTGTTAATGATGTTAATGATGACACTGAAGATAATCCTGGTGGTGTTGAAGGTGCTGGTGAAGATACAGCTAAGGATGTTAATGCTGATGACAAGGGTATCAACGTTAATGATTGTGATGATGTTGGCGATGTTAATGCTACTGCAGTAGATGACTGGGGTGGGAATAATGCCAAGGATGGTAATGGTGATGATATTGAGGATGTTAATTGTGATAATGTTGAGGGTGATGTTGCTGATGATAAAGACTGTGATGATGCTGAAGATAATACTGAAGACTGTGTTAATGATGATGTTAGTGATGATGATGCTGCTGTTGCAGATAGTGACTTGGATGACAGTGAAGATAATCCTGATGGTGTTGAAGGTGCTGGTGAAGATCTAGCCAATGATGATTTTAATGCTGATGATGCTGAGAGTGTTAATGGTAATGACGCTGATGATGATGTTAATGCTACTGCAGTAGATGACTGCAATGAGAATAATGCTGAGGACAATGTTGAAGATACTGAGAGTGATGTTAATGAGGGTGATGATAAAGCTGCTGCTGCAGATGACTGTGATGGTGTTGAAGATAATGCTGAGGATTGTGTTAATGAAGATGATGATGATAGTTCTGCTGCTGTTGTAGATGATGACTTGGATGACACTGAAGATAATCCTGATGGTGTTGAAGGTGCTGCTGAAGACATGGATGATGGTAATGATGGTGATAATGGTGTTAATGTTGATGTTAATGCTGATGCAGTAGATGACTGGAGTATGAATAAGACTGAGAATGGTCTTAATGGTGATGATAATACTGAGGATGTTAATTGTGCTAATGTTGAGGGTGCTGTTAATGAGGGTGATGCTGGTGATGATAAAGCTGCTGCTGCAGATGACTGTGATGGTGTTGAAGATAATGCTGAGAATTGTGTTAATGATGATTTGGATGACACTGAAGATAATCCTGGTGGTGTTGAAGGGGCTGGTGAAGATACAGTTAGAGATGGTTTTAATGCTGAAGATGATGTTAATGCCGAAGACAATGCCGAGGGGGTTAATGGTAATGATGGTGATGATGTTAATGCTGCTGCAGTAGATGAATTGAATGTGAATAATGCTGAGGATGATGTTGATGGTGATGATAAGGTTGAGGATGATGTTGAAGGTACTGCTGAGGGTGGTGTTAATGAGGGTGATGCTGTTGAAGATAATACTGAGGATTGTGTTAATAATGATAATGATGATGATGATGACCTGGACATCACCAAAGATAATCCTGTTGGTGTTGGAGGGGCTGGTAATGGTGATAATGTTGATGATGTTAATACTGGTACAGCAGATGACTGGAATGTGAATAATGCCAAGGATGGTGCTACTGGTGATGAAAATGTTGATGATGTAGTTGTTGGTGGTGTTAATGAGGGCGATGCTGTTGATGATAAAGCTGCTGCTGCAGATGACTGTGATGCTGTTGAAGATGATACTGAGGATTGTTTTAATGATGAAAATAATGCTGATGATGCTGAAGGTTCTGGTGAAGATGCAGCTAAGGATGATGTTAATGCTGATGCCGAGGGTGGTAATGGTAATGATGGTGATGATGGTGATAATGTTGACGATGTTAGGAGTGTGAATAATGTTGAGGATTGTAATGGTGATGATAATACTGAGGATGGTGTGAATGATGATGAAAATGTTGAGGATGATGGTAGGGGTGAGGGTAGTGTTGAGGATGTTAATGATGCTGATGATACTGAGGAGGAGGGTGTTGCTGAAAGCTGTGGAGTTACAGCCATCAATGTTGTCGATTGTTTTGCTAACAAAGAACCATAATATGATATTAATGGAGATGAGGACAATATTGATGGTGTTGATGATGGCCAACCTGTGTTTTCTGCCATTGCTGACAATAATAACTCAGCATCTGAAACCTCTTTTGCATCTGATGATGGTAATGCTACTGAAAGTAATGCTGGTGGTGCTAATGTCACAGAGAGTAATGTGTCCCTTCCGCTTGTAAATAAAGGAGTTTGTGGAATTAAATGAACTGTGGGTGATACTGAAGGCACGTCTTCAAGTGTCTCTGATAAAAGGTTAGTTCCTGATGCTGCCAAACCTGCTGGTGACACCACTGCATTTAGAATTACTGATTTATTAACTGATGTGGTATTAGGTACATTTCTGTCAGCATTTAGAACGAACATTATATTTGATGTAGTAGCGTTGCTCTCCTCTGAACTGTTAAATGGCTGAAGAGATACGGTCTGAAAGGCTCTGTCCTTGACATGTCCCGATAAAGCTGATGATTCATATGAATTAACAGCTTGAATAGTTTCCAGTGATGAAGGAATAGTGGTATTGAGTATAGCTGAACCCGAGCACCCTGTCTCTGGGGATGTCGGCTTTGAATCTGCAGTCATTTCTGAGAGCTGTCTTTCCTGATGCGAGACAACATCACTGGCTATACTCAAGGGGTTTTGAGAGCTCATCAACGGAATTTGTGTGTTTGTTTCTCTGGCAAGTCTTTTAGGAGATGAGTTAATTACATATATAGAAATTACACGATCTTGAGAGGTCAAAAACCTCTCATCTGAGAGGACTGATGACTCAGTACTTGATGCATTTTTAGCCACACGTTTCACTATGGAGCTAGATGAAGTGGCAGAGATTAATGACTGAGGCAGGGTCACTACTCTTTCTGCAATCTTAGGGGACACAGTGGCAGCTCTGCCAGCCATGACTGGTTTTGAGAAGATATGAGTTGGTGACGTGGCCAAAAGACCATTCTCTAGAGGGTCATTGATTTCACGGGTGCTCTTAGGGCTGGGTATGAAAGTGCTAACTTCCTGCAGACTTGGGAAAAGGTCCTGAGGCACTAACGTTGGCAAAGCTTGTTCAGGCTGTGTATGCGCTGTGGAAACAACATTGCGCATTCCAGAGCTTGGTTTGTCATGCAAATAAGACAAACTGAATCTAGACCCAGGAACTGTCTTGTCTGTATGTGAAAGAGGCTTAAGGTTTGCATCACTAGATACATTTTTGCCAGCTTGCCATGGAAAATGTGTGGTAGAATATGTTTTGTATAAAACCAGAGAGTCATTGGTGCCACTGGAGTAGGATCTGTTCAAACGCAGTTCAAACTGCTTTGCTGTCCGCTTTAAAAATGATATATACCCAGAAGTGTGTGGGGCCTTTTTTACTTCTGATGAATACATTAAATAAGAAGATAAACCTGAGATTGGGGAAACCGTTGCATACATGCCAGGTTCTCTTGCTTCATTATTTGACAATACAGCAGTGAAAGCAGTCTCGTTATGTACCACCTGAGCCAGTGCTGCAGTGGACAAAGATGCTGACTTTTCATAAACCTTCTGTTTTGTTGTACCTGACGTCAAGCCCTGGGAAAATATACCGTCCAGTAATTGCGCTTGGCTCTGGCTTGATATATGCTGTGGGACAGGGGCTGCAGATACAGACGGAAAATGGCTAGGCAGCTCCCTATGACCAAACATTGTTTTAGTGGATCTACTGCCAATTGATACAGCTGGGTTATGGGACAATAAAGTCAATGTTTGTGTGGGTAGTCCTGTGAGGTGTGCAGTTGTGGATAAAGATGGTTTATGCCCTGGCTCTGCAGCTGTTTGTAAAACTGAGTGGTCCTTTGTGTTTTTTACCAATATCTTGCTGAATTGTGTATGTGCAGCATATTGTGGAGTATTACTTTTCATAGAAAACCCTCTGCTTGTGTGAATTGCGAGTGGCATCTGTGTAAATTCTGCGTAACCAAGAAGTGAGCTTATATTAAGGACTGAAACTGTGTCAGGAAGAGAACTGGGCAAAGGGTGGTAGTACGCTCTTTTTGTTGCTTCCAATTGTGACCATGATGACGATGGTTTCGGTAGTGATAATGGCGTCGTTAATAATGTTAACGCTGATGATAACTTTGCCAAAGGCGGTGATGATGGAAAATGATTTCTAATAAGAGAATAAGTTGTTGGTCGGACAAATTTGCCAGGTGCATTCAAGCTGAAATCCATACCTAAAGCCGACGACTGGTTGTTAACATGCACCACAGTTGAGGAAGGAATCATAAAGGACGGTTCTGCTCTCTGAATGGGACCATCTGCCGGTGATTGGCTATTTTTGTTCTCGATCCGAACGGCACTCTCCAGAGCAGAGTCTGAATGAAGAGGGCTCTGTGGTTTTGCAGCTGTGATGGAGAGTACAGTCTCTTCTTCGATGCCATGTTTTCGATTTGTAGGGTCTGTGGGGATGCCTGAGATGGGACCCACATCAGTCTTGAGCAGCTGACGGAAAGAAGTGGCCTGGGTCGCCGAGTCCGGAGGTGATGCCAATGATCCAGATGCCTCATAGTTTGAATTAGCTGTGTAAAAATAAATTCGTGTGGTTATACTGGGTCTGTTTTATCTTCTCAGATCAAGGCTTCAAATGCTGTAGAAGTCTGAAGCTATAATTGTCCTGTCACATACTCTAAAGGAGTCTCCTCGTAGATGAGCCAGACACAATTACAGCTCTGTGGAACAATGCCTTTTTGTTCACCTCAAGATTCAATATAGTCACGGTCTTTAAAGCCTTTGTTTAAGACCTCTTTAAGGATATTAATAGAAGCCCAATTTGTCACGTTTCACCAAATCACTACCAGAACAAAAGATTTAGCAAGAACTATTATGCCTCATTTTCTCAACAACCAGTATCCCAGGATCCTGACTTGTACTGTTTTAAAGTTCTACTACACATGCCAATGAACACTATTTTATACCGAACACAAGACCAAGAACATAAAACCAATGTCACCTTCAAACAGAAAGAGGGAAAGGCATGTTGTGTATCAAATTTCTAGATATGTCGAGTCAAGGTTTCATGCAGGATGTCTAGTACAAGCATGGGATCCATCAATCCCGCCTCCTCTCTTACCAGTCAGCGCACGTATCTTTGCCAGCCTCGACAATATCTGGAAGCCACTATGATTCATTTATAAGATTTGCAAGTCTGGCACATAATAAACAGACTGTCCATTGCAAAAAGCATTCCAGACTATAACATGCTCAATAAAAATGAAGCAGTTTAAACAGTTAAACAGCTAAACAGCATATAAATCTCTAAAAACGGTTAGGTGTGAGGTACCAAATGTCCATTCTGTTAATCTATTACAAATGCATACAGTACACACTGAGGGCCCATGATTTATTCAAGTTTGCATCTGCTAACAGTCACAAAGAAAATTATTTAAAAAGTAGTGTTTAATAACGTACTATATAATCATTTTTTACAAGGGGTTTGAGATGATTAGTGATGTAGAACAATTAATGGGCCAATTAATCGCCATTTTGCTCAGGACGCCAACATTCAAAAGTTGAGGGGAAAAGCAACAGAAACTTTTTTTTATTTACAAAATTACAACGTGCCAGCTCATAAACTGGGACAACAGAGTAGTGACTTAAAAACAACGAGATGATGAGAGGAAGAACATTCATGGTGAGGGGAGATTTATGCGAAGGACGAAAAACTTTGTTTTCCAGCATTAACAACTTGTGCTTTTAAACTGGAAACTGGGATAACACAAACATATGCTGCTTCATGTGCCCTACATCAAACATGCTTGTGGGTCAAGGTTGGCAAAGTCACATTTACAACATTTCGTTTTCCTTAGAAACCGAACATGCTGTGGCAATGGACCTGACCGAAATTAATGTTCGCGTTGAGCTTAGCATGATAATAAAGTATATTTTTCACGAGCGCCGATCAATTTTATAAACAGACCAGAAGGCAAAGAGGAATGCATTTTTCTATTAGCTTCAATGTCGGGGAGGGGAGGGGAAGAAAGCTCATGAGAAAAGGGGGGAGAAGGAAGGGGAGGAAGGGGAAAGAGGCGGACCAAGAAAAAACCAAATAGGGGGCAGCGCAGCAAGGAACTTTCAATTATCACAGAGATAGAGAATAGATAAACGGAGGACCATCTTACTTCAAACCAGGGGGCGATAAAAGTGCCGCCGAAACAAGGTGGGATCTCCCCGAAGGGGAAAGCAAATAAAGGGGGAAAAAAAAAGGAGATAGGAAAGAAACGGGATGGCCCTCCCCTCTCCTGGCGCTTAAGGAGAAAAGAGAATACAAGAGAAGTGAGAAGAGGGAGAAGGGGGGAAAATTTGGAGAAGAGGAGAAAGGGGCGGAGAGAAGAACGAAAGTTGGTGTGGAGACGGATGGTGGTTAGGTTTTAAGCCTCTGTTTGTACTACTTGGAAAGAAGGTTTTGTCGTTCCAAAAATCCCAAGCCCTGTTTCAAAGGGCCCCTGCCTCAGTCCATGACAAAGTCCCTCTGAAAATGAGGCAGATATGGACAGGGTATTTGCTAAAAGGTTGGTTTCCCTGTTAAAAGGAAGGGAGACTTACAAAAAACACAACAATCAAGTACATACAGTGGTGCTTGAAAGTTTGCTTGAAAGTTTTTGTGAACCGTTAGATTTTTTATATTATGCCATAATAAATATGATCTAACACAAAACATCAGATTTTAACCACTGACAGAATGTAGGCTCAGAGAGATGCCCCCAGTGTGGTAATCTGCGGCTGTGTGCTTTTGGGGCTAGCCCATATTTCTTACAGTTTCGATGCTCTCTGCATACCTCGGTTTGTTTTCCTCTTCTCTCACTTTTATCAACCCCAGTTCTATCCATTCATCTCCTGTGACCTCTCCCGAGTCTAGCATCACCTAGGCATTTCATTTTCATTTTCCCGGAGGGACATTGCTCACTGTATAACAAAGTGGTGCTTGAAAGTTTGTGTGAACCCTTTAGAATTTTCTATATTTCTACATAAATATGACCTAACACACCATCTAAAGTCCTAAAAGTAGATTAAGAGAACCCAATTAAACAAATGAGACAAAAATACATTTATTTATTGAGGAAAATGATCCAATATTACATATTAGTGAGTGGCAAAGGTATGTGAACCTGTGCTTTCACTATCTGGTGTGACCCCCCCTGTGCAGCATTAACTGCAACTAAACGTTTGCTGTAACTGTTGATCAGTCCTGCACACTGGCTTGGAGGAATTTTCTCCCATTCCTCCATACAGAACAGCTTCAACTCTGGGATGTTGGTAGATTTCCTCACATTAACTGCTCACTTCAGATCCTTCCACAGCAAGGTCAGGACTTTGACTTGGCCATTCCAAAACAAGAACTTTATTCTTCTTTAACCATTCTTTGGTAGAACGGTTAAAGAAGGGGTCGTTGTCTTGCTGCATGACCCACCTTCTTCTTGAGATTCAGTTCATGGACAGATGTCCTGACATTTCCTTTAGAATTCTCTGATATATAATTCACCATTGATTGAAAACACCTCAGTCTAATTTCCCCTTCAAATTAACTGCTAATTATAAAAAGTTCACATACTTTTGCCACTCACTAATATGCAATATTGGATCATTTTCCTCAATAAATAAATGACCAAGTATAATATTTTTGTCTCACTGGGTTTTCTTAGGACCTTTAGGACTTCTGATGATGTTTTAGGTCATATTTATGCAGACATATAGAACATTCTAAAGGGTTCACAAACTTTCAAGCACCACTGTATCTTTCTAAACGGTTCGAAATGTTTGAAATTGAAAAATGTTTATCATTCAAATTACTTTGTGACCTTCAGACTCCTTGCCCAGCCCAATATTTTATTGTATGGTAATCAATTTTGTTATCGTGACAGGCAATATGCTTTTCTGAAGATAATGTCAGTGCTTAGAACACTGACCAAGCATGTTTCGTTATAAAGAGAGCAATTAGTCTCGTTTCATTGGATGAAGTGCAGCACTTTTTGAATAAACATTACTTTTTATAAGTATGAGCTAATATTTGAATAGTAGTATTTAAGAATTTGTCGCTACAGAAGCGTTTTGTCTGAGATCACATGTATCGTGATAAATGCTGTTAAATATTGTGATATAACAGTTTTATCTCGGCTTTCAGGATTTCAGAACTCACACATACTAAAGTAGTTAACAAAGAAATTGATTACCCATGCTGTTCCATTTTGATGTGTATTATGAGCGACATAATGCCTGCAATACAAAAACTGAGCCATCCCTGTGTGTCATTATCTTCCACTAATTTAAATTTAGTTAATTTTGCTCTGGATCAGCAGAATTAACAGTGCAGTGAAGGACATTCAGCACTAAATTAGGGGGCAGGGTTGAAACTAGCAGCCTGGAAACAACACAGAAACTGCTTCATTCTAATTAATGAACTCCATCCATCTGGTGTCCTAAACATCTATATCTTCAGTCACACTAAAGCTTTAGATTGTGTCTGTTATGTTTGGTCTAGGGATGTACCAATACCCGTTCATTTCCAGTATCTATTATTTCACTTCTGATAACTGATCCTCAAATATTGGTACCAATAACAATGTTATCTCCTCAGAAGGTCTCCTCTTAATTATACCCTTCAGCTTCAGTATTTTTTATTTTTGTAAAGCCAGCGTTCTGCATTACAAATAACTGGCATGCACCATACTAATTTCACTTTTAAAGTGATGGAAAATAAACAACAGTCTGTAAAGGAAGTGCTTATTCAACAATATCAAAGTCAAAATACTGTACAACTCAAAATCAGAAAATGCTGGGACAGTAGAGAAAATGCAGATTAAGAAATAAGCAGCACGTCTTACATTTATATTTAACTTTTATTTCATTGCAGACAGTATGAACCCAAGATATTTCATGGTATTTTTCTGGTCAACTTCATTTCATGTTAAGATACATCCAGTACTGCACTTCAGGACAGGAAAATCTAAGGTTAGAACTGACACTAAAAAACTAAATAATGATTTCAAACAGGTGATGTTATCAGATGACTGCAATCATGATTGGGTACAAAAGCAGGATCCATTCAAAGCTGAGTCTTTTAGCAGCAAAAAATGTCCAGCCACCAGTAAACAGCATCCTGTGTGCAGTGATGAAGGATTAGAGGATGACAACACATGAGCTGCTTTCTCTGACTTTACATCTACAAGGTGGAGCAATAAGATGAATGTCTCTATTAAAGTGGACAGTCAGTGAACAGTGTTTTAAAACTCCAGCAGCACTGTTGTGTATGATCCACTCATACCAGCACAACACACACTAACACATCACCACCACGTCAGTGTCACTGCAGTGCTGAGAATGATCCACCACTCAAATAGTACGGAGTAAAAAGGAATAATAGTATGTAGAGAAACAGAAGTGCAGTGATCATTAAAACGTATATAAAGTATAAGCAGCAAATAAACTGAAAAATATAGAATGCCTAATACTTTGGCACAGCACTGTAGCATCTGCCCTACAAAAAGCACCCACTGAGTAGATGAACCTGATAAAATAAGTGTAAGTGGCCACTGAGTGTACTGACATTTTCCTAAAAAAAACTTATCGGGTTAGTTATTTTGGTTTCATAAATTGAAATGCCATCGTCAAGGCAATATGACCAAATGGAGAAGGAGAAAAGCCAGTATATAAACATCACAGACCCAGAAATGCCATCAGGCAAAGGTGACAATTCATCTTCACGCCATTTCTCTATCACAGTTTCTGGATCTCATGCCATAGGTATTACAGTAAGAGGTGTAAGGACAACAGAGATGAGGGACTGAGGGGTGTGATGTACTGCTGCTTTCTCATCACTGGTTTGTAAAATACTAGGAAAAGGAAGGTCATGGTGTCCCTTTCTCCCATTCCTCACTTAGAGGGAAACTGACACACTTTTCAGCTCCCTTGAGTTTGTGCATGTGTGAGGGTATGTCTGAGTGTGTGAATGTGTGTTACGGACAGATTCCCAGTGCAGTGCATTGTATTGCATGTTTGATAATTATTGAATACTCTTAGAGTTTTATCCTCTTCTGTAACTATGAGTGATTACCATGAACTAGCACATTTCCCTGCACTGAGGAAAAATAGAAAAAAACTCACTTTGTACCCCATTTAGATGCGTAACCAGTGAGTTCGTAGGAGGTTTCCATTCCTAATTTATAATATTCACAATATTCTCCGGGAATCAATAAAAAATCCAGATTAACAACTGAGTTATTCAGAACAAAAAAGACTGACAGGCAAAAGTCGCAGTGGTTTACGTACTGCAACCAATTAAGAACAACACAATCTTGAAAAAGCTTGGGCGATAATGTAAATTAGTCAAACGATTATAGTCTCCATAATTGTAACGATAAACGATATAATCACGATTAATTTTATCCTGACAATTAATTAATAATTAAGTTCCCCACGTGAGCATTGCTGGGCATTTCATCTTTTTCCTTCAAGTGACCAGCATGCATTCACTACGGATCATAACAAGAAACCAAAATGACTGAAATACCCAAGCTACATTTGAGCAAAAATAATACAGTTAGTAATAATGTAATGAGAGAACAAAGACATTGCTCAAGCTCAAATCCAGACACAGCAAAAACCAGTCACTTTCTCTTATGAGAGCTATTACCAGACAAAGGTACTAACCACACATATAACGTATAACAGCCCCAACCACACAGGGGACCATTTTGACCTGCCAGCATAAAAATGGTAGGTGCACGTTACTAATAAAAACACACAATACATGCACTATGAGCTTATAAGAAAAGGTGCAATTATTTATAGCGTTAAAAACACTCATAATAAGCCTCCACAAAAAAACTATATACCCCTTTATGCACACACAGACAGAAGTTAATCACTTATAACGGGAAAGCGTTTCTCTTGAGTTTTCCACCAAATCATTGGGTTTTTCTTTTGCAAAACAAACTCCATTTCCCTCCCGCATGTGTGATCACAAATTAACAAGGTCACAGTATCTGGACACTTTAACCGTGGCAAGGAGCCAAACGCAACTGAAGCCTCACCTCAGCTAGCAGCTAGCAGCATCTAACATTATTTTAAGACACTTATCTTCTTTTGGGCGTGTATGATCTGGCAACCCTGGAATTAAATGCAGCATCTACGTAACGGCTACCAAACACATTTGTGAGACTCTGAAACGCAGTACGTGCTCGAGGAAATGTAGAATTTCATTATTCTGTGAGATTATTTGCTGGTTGCAAAGTAGAAATCCAATTATTGGCTGAGTCATGTAAAGTCTTTCCCATTACCTGATTACACAAGTGCATGTAAACCCTGATCTGATTACTGACAAAATCTGATTTTCTGCAGTTATCGGATTATTAAGTGCATGAAGATGCGCTCAGAATTTCTTGAGGTGGCGGCTGGGTCAGTGTGATTGCATGGCATCATTACAGATACAGATGTGGTAGATAAGAGACCAGGTTTTAAACCCTAGAATAACACAATTCACTAATGATTCCGCATAAAAAAGTATTTTTTATGTAGGAAAATTGGACATAAGTTCAAAAATGGATGAACTTTTTGGACACAGTATCACTTACTAAATGACAGCAATGTAAGTTGGGAATAGGCTCTACATCCGGGCACAGATTCTCTTACATAAGCCCTGTTCCAGTCCTCTGCTCAAGTCGATCAATAGGTCACTCATAGTACTGAAGAGGTGAGATAAGAGGCTTGCACCACCATTTATTAAAACCGAACCCGTATGGTCCAGTGCTTTGTGCCTGCTAACCTCTATAAATCTCCAGTCTCTAATTCACGGAGAGCAGCGATCGAGCCCATGTGATGTTGAACTATTTGTGCTGACATTATTTAACCACATGAAAGACTGGTCTGCTGAGGTGGACTCATAGTCGAGCGGACTTTAGCCTTATAAATATGTCTAAACAGTTTAATAATGCCAAGCTCATAAATCTAACCCCTCTGAGGGTGACCTACTGGGGAAGGCATAATTTTGGCTGAGGTAACATTGAGCGATCAGATACTGCTGTGTTTTCAAAATGTTCTCCCTTTCTCAATCAATTGTAGTGACAGAATTCCTATGCATGATGCAATGGGCAGCCAAGAACAGGCAGAACATAGGCCTGTTATATAAACTGATCAGTGCTTGGCGGTATACCTGTTTTAATTTCCCATATGGTATGATTTTTTCATACTGCCATACCATAGCATAGCAGAAACAACAGTAACAATTCGACAGGCAGCAAATTATACAATATTGTTCACCACCAAAAAAATGGGACGGTGTCTATATTGAACGTTCTTCATTTTGCCGCCATGCACTTTTGAACACTTGATGGCCCAGTCATACTCAGACGCATATCCCATTCTCAGTGAGAATCCTAATTTCTTTTAATTGCAGGAGACTAAAGTTTCTATTGTTTAACTTTTAATACAAGAACAGTACACTAAATTGTTGTTCTTCAGAAAGAAAAAGAATGTTTTCCGGTTATTTAAGATATGGTGAAGCTATGGTAAGTTAAGATAATGCCTTTACTGTCATTGTACAGTTACACAATGAAATTTACAATTGCTGCTCCAGAAAAGTGCAAATCTAAAACAAAAAACAAAAAACAAAACTGAATAACAGTCACAGCATTGCACTGACACAATAAAAATAAATATTTAATATAAGAAATATTGTACTGAGGTATTGCACTGATGGAATAGGGCATTTTGTTTACAATTTTAAACCTAATGTTTCTAGTCATTTCCTTTAAGGAAATAAGGTTTTATTGTTAAAAAACCTAAACAAGAAAATGTATATTGTTTTCATTGTTTGCACTACAGAAATAAAAAAGGAACATCTTTTGTCAAATGTAACATCAATAATCGTGAGAAAACCGAATCGTGAACTCTGTATCGTGAATCAAGTCGAATCGTGAGCAGAGTGTATCTTTACACCCCTACCAAGTAGCATAACATATAGTATAGCATAGTACCGCATAGCATGACAGTCTGCTAACAGATGGGAGAGGGTCCGGTGCTATGGTAGATTAAAGAACTGAAAACCCAGATGGAGAATAAATAAAGTGAGACCAGAGAAAGTGAGAAAACCTTGTGCCCAAGAAAGGAGCTGTGCCTGCAGTTTTTTGGTTTTAAAAAATCTGACACAAACTACAAGGCTATATACTGCAAAGTCTGCCAAGTCGCTGTTGGTAACACAGCAACCTGCTCCATCACTTCAGCAGAAAACGACCGTTGGAATACAGAGAGTGTATGCAATTACAGTCATTGGGTTCAATGCTGTTACAGTAACGCCAGAGAAACAGTGAAGCCAAAGGCTCAAACATCGCTTGAAGAGACATTTTCTCAAGGCACTTTTGCCAAAAAAGACATATATTTTTTGAGTTCTGATTTAATATGTTGAAGTTTGCAGAATAAAAACATTCCACAACTGTTTCTTGCATACTTATTCCTTCATACACTGACCAAAAAAAGGTCACCACCTGTATTTAACTAAGCAAATAGTTGAATAGTTAAAAAAGAGCCTCCCATCGGATAGTTACTGCATTGGTGATTATGTTTCAGCTGGAAACAAGTTCTTTAACCCTAACTGATGCAGTGGGTAGCTTGTCATTTGTTAAACAACCATGTCGAAAGACACATCCTGTGGTCATGGAAAAGATATTAATCTGTTTCAGAAGGGTCAAATTGTGAAAGAGTGGTTCAGGGAGCATGAGCCATCATTGTCACACATGGATTGGCCACCACAAAGTCCAGACCGGAACCCCCTTGTGAATCTTTGGGATGTGCTGGAGAAGACTTTGGGCAGTGGTCGAAATCTCCCATCATCAATACAACATTTTTCCCCCCAAGATCTTCTGTCCAAAAAACTCTGGACAGAAATAAATGTTGTGACATTGCAGGAGCTTGTGGAAACGAAGCCACAGCAAATGCATGCCCTAGTCAAAGCTAAAGGCAGTCCAACGAAATATTAGAGTGCGTGACCCTTTATTTTTGGCCAGGCAGTGTATATTAGTCATACTGCCCAGCACTAACAGGAATGGAAACCTCCTACTTGAAACTTTCTAATGCAATTCGTAATGATTAAAACAGTAGAAGAGCATCTCTGAATGCACAGCACATTGAACCGTGAAGCAGATGGGCTACAGAAACAAAAGACCACACTACTCCATTAGGCTACAAACTGAATTCACACAGGCTCACCAAAATTGGACAATAGAAGATGGGGTAGGGTCACAATTTGGCGTAAACAATGTGAAAGCATGGATCCGTCATGCCTTTATCAAAGATTTAAGATGGTGGTGGTGTAATGGTGTGGAGGACATATTCTTGGCACACTCTGGGGCCCACTCTACAGTCCACCTGAGTATTTTTACTGACCATGTCCATCTCTTTATGACTTTTATCTTCTGATTGTTACTTCAACCAGGATAATGCACCATGTCACAAAGCTTAAATAATCTCAAACTGGTTTCTTGAACTCATTGTACTCAAACAGCCTCCAGTCACCAGATCTCAGTCCAATAGAGCATCTTTGGAATGTGGTGGAATGGGAGCTTCATATCATGGATGTACAGCCAACAAGTCTTGAGTAACTGCATGATGCTATTATGTCAATATGGACCAAAATCTCTGAGGAATGTTTCCAGCACCTTGTTGAATCTATGCCACAAAGAATTAAGCATTACTTTAGGCAAAAAGGGGTCCAGCCCAGTACTGTACTAGCAAGGTGTACCTAATAAAGTGGCCAGGGAGTATATATAAGCATGCATAAAGAGAGATGACCAACTCAAGCTTCTGCTACTGTCCCACACAGTAAGAATTACCTTTATTACAGGTTAACTGAGTCCTCAGAATCACTGATTCAGTCCACGTTTAAGGTCAGCACCAGGGCAAACAGCAAAAAATATGGAGCTCTGGGCTGTGGAACCCATCCATAATTCAACTTGGTTAATATTAAATTAAAAGCCTGTCTGAAAGGTATTTTCATTACTCAGAAAAAATACGGCCAAATGTGGGATACTGTAGGCATCTGCACTGTGTCTGAAGGTCGGTGATATTTCAGGACTGACTCCAGCGACCCAGGGAAAATATGTGGGCAGGTTTTTGTCCTTAGGGCTGTTCCATAAAATATCCACGAGGGAATAAGGTGCAACAGGAACATAAGTTCCAGCTCTGAATGTAGGAAATCTCAGCTGCGCTTCAGTTTAGTTCTTTAAAAAGTCTAATCAGGAATTCATGGAAATCTGGTCTTCATATGTGATGCAGATGTGTTATTTTGGGTGCTCTGTGAATACATCTAATCTGACATTTTTAGTTTCAATTTGGGCCACTTTCATATGTGGTATTGTAATCTAAAACATATCCGATAACATACATATGGCAATGCAACTCATTAGAATTCAGGTGACTTTTACGTCATGCCAACTCATCATTCAACATAACTGCATGTAGAGGAGAAGGAAAATGACAGCAGTGAGGGAGGTTTTCAGTGGCAGGATAGCGAAGTAACAGACCTCAAAAATATTTGGAGCGATGTCTCCATGCAAAAAAAATTAGAAGGTGTATATCAAAACCACTCCCAAAGGTTCCCAAAGGAAAATAAAAAGCTTAACAACAAATTTAAAGAAACCTTTTGTCTGATATAGGTCACATTAAAAAGATCACAACAAAATATTTGGTAAACGTGCTGGGATTTGGACGGTAATCCCTAGCACGCATGTGCCGACCATAATCGGTGCTGATTACACCTGACTAGAGACACCTGCTCGATCAGGTTTTTAAGGCTATTTGTGAGCAGTGTCTCTCGTCGCACCCTTGACTCGATGTGGCTTGGCATTCGTAGGGGGAGAAAAGGTAGCAGCTCTGCGTGTGAGGTAATAGGTTTGTTAGGGTCAGATTCCGGTGTGACCTGGATATTTATTTGCCCTGCTCTGATGTGACGGCGATGCAAGCTTCCTCTTTGATCTGCTAAGTTTTCATTGATACACCTACTCAGTATTTGTGAGCTTATACTAGTGATCGGGTGTTGCTTTTTGTTTCCCGTCCACTGCGTCACAGGCGCTGTATTTTTTATCAGAGCTTTCCTTTTGTCTTTCATAAGCCAGCTTGTCGGTATTGGGCAACCCTCGGCTTTTGATTCATGAACTGTTCGGCTCTTCTGCAGAACAACCGAGTCGGCTCTTCTAAACAAGTACTTCTGCATTTATCACGCTCTTCACGCCGCTAGGTCGGTCGCATTAACGTTGGAGATAAACCCAGAGTCTCACTTTTTCCCACTATTTAGCGTTTTACCTTCGAGTCCATCTCAGAACGGCTCCTGAGTTTGGAGCCATATATTTCCTGGTTTCAGCACGCTGTTCAGTTAAGTTGATCGGTAGAACATCTTGGCTTCCACGTGAGCGATCCGGGTTCAGTCCCCACCGCCTATATATATTCTTATTCATATATGTGTATGCATATAAATAAATATATATATATATATATATATATTTTTTTTTTTATATTATATATATATATAATATATATATATATATATTCCCAACAAGTATGCCTAACCTCTCCTCGGCCACAATAGCAGGGCTCATCATTCCAGCTACCTGCACTTGGGTCCTAAACCCCCAGTTCACACTGTGAACCCTAACAGCATATAAACACGCTCAGTGTCGAAACAGTTCCAATACATTCTGCTGCATCTGTGATGGGTATATGCTTAAGGCACAAACACAAACTAGTGACCACTTATTATGAAAACCTGTGAGCTCTACTTCAGGTATAACATTGGTGTTGAAGGCAAAACTCACATTTCTTGCAATCAACCTGAGAGCTTGGCTCAGAGGTACTTGGAAGTCACTGCCATTTGCAGTCTCAGTGATATGGTGAAAGCCAAAGCACCATGTGACAGACGATTACTTCTGTCTGAACAATGTATCTACTCAATGTACCCTAATCTGCCTTCAGCCATCGGACCAGTACCACATGATGACAGTACACCGGAATCGAAGCATGGAGCCTACATGAAGAGAAATCAACACAGGAGCCAGATGTGGAAAATGGAACTGATCCAGATCCTAATCTGATACGCAGAATTAAACGACCTGGTCAGAAACTTTGATTGGTGAAAAGCTAAAGGAGGTTGATTCATTCATTTTGAGTAAATTGTCATTTGCAATATTTCCCCAAATTGTGAAGTGATACCAAAATTAATAAAAAAACAATATCGGTCGACCACTGCTGTTAACTCCTACAATCCATTTTTGTCTTGGTGGATCTGCTGGCATTTCTACTGAAGAACTTCTAAATGGTAGAATCTGCTGCACCCTGTCTAGCTTTTTCACTGTGTTTTCAGAATTGTCCCCTCCCTTCTGTGGCATATTTTCTGTGTGTGCGTCACAAATCGGGTGTAGCTTATCACCACCCTGCTCCCCAGCTTCACCCTTCACATATGCTGCACCTCATTCCTGATTACCTGCACACTATATCAGCTGCCTCCCATTTCAGGGGCTGCATCCTTAGGATGCTGCATTTGAAGGCCGTGTTATAGCGACGCGACTGGCCTGTCCCATTTCGAAGCCTCATTCATATATGGCCGAGAAATGCGCCCTTCTTTTCCATGGTAACAAAGGATACAATGTGTGGATCCTTCGCCAGCCAACGTATGCGTTCTGCGACTAAAACTGGAGATCTGCCGTAGAGCAGACCGTCTCATTTCGGTTCGGACTTCACCGCGGTCTACGCAGTAGTCCTTCGAAGGATGCAGCCCCTCTGCATCAGCTCTCTCGGGTTTGTCAGGGTTTCATCATCTGTGAACACTAATCGGCTGCCTCTCATCTTTAGTGGTCCTTAATCCCGTTAGCTCCATGTTAGGAAAGACGCAGAATGTTGTGTGCCTTACTCCTGTGTATCCTGATCATCCTACAGAACCTAAACTCCTCTGTAGGAGAGTGTCTAGGAAATGATAAAGGAAAGGGAAATGCATTGTGTATACGACATAAGATGTTCAGTATTCCATGCTGATGTGGATAATGGATAATGGTCTTCAGAAAACGATTTCAGTGAATTGTCATAGTTTTTCGCTCTTAAACTCCTGCCTCTGCTTATGGATCTGTTGAGGTGAATAGCTGTTTACAGCCCAAATGTCCAGAGATAAAAGACAAATTTTTATTTCCTATTACAATTTGTTATAATTGTTAAGACCTTGGTTGTTAAAGTGAACAGACGTCGATGTGATGCTCATTAAACGCCGCTTACCTGTACACAGTTTTTCAATCCTTCACACTGATAAATCTTGATACCTCACACTGTATAAATAATTAACACCTGCACATGCTGTTGCAGGTGCTGTTGAGGGCGAGCCATATTCTCGTCTATGAAGATAAGATGATTTCACAAGGAACAGCTCAAACTGGCTTTGGAGAAGTTTCATCCCAAATCGTAAGTGCTCATATACAGCCAAAGTATGTTGGTGTTTCCAGTTTTGACAGCAAGGGCAACCGGCAAGGGAACACCCATGATTTCCGAGCCCTCAGACGGCACTGCATCAAGAACCATCATTCCACAATAGATGATGGAACCACACGGGCAGGAGATTACTTTGGCAAACCTTTGTCAAGCACTACAATGTGGATTTACAGTCACAAATGTCACTTAAAACTTTACTGTGCAAAAAACAAGCCTCATGTTATCCATGTCCAGAAGCAGCATCAACTACTCTGTGCTTGGAGGCATCTGGATGAACCATCACACAGTGGAAACAGGTATTGTGGTCAGACCAATCAGCATTCCAAGATCTTTTTTCATAGAAATAGACTCCATGCGCTAAGGAACAAAGAGGAAAAGGACCATCCAGACTATTATCAGCAACAAGTCCAAAAGCCAGTCATGATATAGGGTTGTCAGTGCCCTTGGTAAAAGTCATTAACACTTCTGTGCTGGCCGCATTGATGTAGAAAAGTACACTGACGTGAACATGTGGAGAATTTTGAAAAACCTGTACTCTTACACACCTTAAGATGTATTTGCAGGAAGAACTGGACAAAATAACACCTGAAAAACTTCATCACTTGGTATTCTCTGTACCAAAATG